>WEIS01061119.1:0-10641 GCA_013389965.1 Todus mexicanus | reverse complement strand
AGGATGGCTCCGGTCAGACGACCCGAGTCACCTGACGGCGCCGCCGCACGTGAGCAGGGGAGGCGGGGCGAGCGGCGCGAGCGGGGCGGCCCCGAGCGCCGCCACCGGAGGAGGAACCCGAGAAACACGGAACTGTCAGGGTTGGAAGGGCCCTCAAAGATCACCTCGTTCCACCCCCCGCTGCCTTGGGCAGAGACACCTCCCCCTAGATCAGGTTGCTCAGAGCCCCATCCAGCCTGGCCTTAAAAACTTCCTGGGGTGGGGTTTCCACCACCTCCCTGGAGGAGGAGGAGTTGCCTGTCATCAGTTGCCTTTAAAGTACTTATTTTTAGGACGAGAGACAAATGCAGCTCTTCAAAAATTTATTTTTTTTTTTTTTTAAAAAAGGGCAACTTTGCATTTCAGAAGGATTGTGAAGCTAATTCAGAGAAACTGGCTGTAGAACATAGAGGCAAAATTAGAAATCAAGTCGCACACATCCCCATCTTGGGTTTTATGCCCTGCCTAGATTTTCTTTTACCTGTTTGAAGAATCAGAAAGCAGAATTCTTTGCATTGTACTCTTACATGCATTACTAATTACACAGGACATCCATTACAAGTAGGAATTTTCTACTCTTTTCAGAACTGTCCAGGAAGTATCTGTATCAACTCTCCATGCCCATGCAGCCCAGTTTCTGAAACAGGATCAGAGACTTGAACTTCATGGAAATCGGTACACCTCATGCAAATTAAAAAGTTTAAGTTCAGCAGGCACTGCATCTCCAACACTGTACTATGTCCACCACTTAACTACACTCACTCCTTTTGTGCCCCTCTGAGCAGACAGTGACCTATCGGCACTGGGAGAAACCTAACCTCAGTGCTGAATACCAACCCAGAATACACCTTGGAGGTCCTGCTTTAGTTCATAGTTGGTCCATCTGTGTCACATCACTCCCTCCAGTTAAAAGAAAATCGAGAGAGAGGAGGAGCTTCACAGGACTAATGACCGTGATGTGAAATTTACACAAGTTGGCAGGTGCAGCTATCTACAAGTTAAGCATAACTATTATCTTTTCATAAACACAGACAGCAAGAAACTTGGCCACTAGGATTAAATTCCAGTTGTTGCTGCAGCTGCTCAAAAATACTTGTGCGTTGATACTGGATTTTTTCTCTCTTTGAGATGAAGTAACAAATACACACAGAGATCACATACACACATTAAAAAAACAAAAAAAAAAAGGACTGCAGTTCTCAGGAAGCCCTTTATTTAGTCAAGGCATTAAAGGAGAAACTACTGTTATTCACCATGCTTCTCATCTTGAGGTGGTTCATACTGAGCCAGCTGTGGATTTAAAGAGAGGAATTTAGTTAGCTGCAACATTTCAGAGACTTTCTACATTAAGAAATGCAGGAAAAAGTTTCGTCTGGAAGCGTCCCATTTAGTTTGCGGATTTTAATCCATCACTATATTTATGTAGGTCCATTTTCAAGTCAGGTAACAAAGTAACCCTTCCCTCAAAGCAGCCATTTGTCACATTGTATAATCACACAGCTATAACAAGAGGGCTTTTAAAATGCACTTTTAAGGATATAGGTCTTGCCCTTAATTTTTGCCTATTTCTTGCTCTATGTCTCAATAAGTACTTTTCACCTCAAATAGCAGCTGATAATGACCAGTGCCCTATAAGCTTTGATTTCAATCAAATATTGTTAAATGAAACCCTCATAGCAACAGTACCCAAACCAGCACTTCCTGTAACCATTCTGTCTTTCACTATGCTTTCTGGAGAGCATAGTCTAGGCAACTACACGCTCAAGTATGACCTTGACTTGTAAAGTTATTTCCAAAGAAACATATGAAGGTGTTTTCTTGACCTGTTACATTAAAGATAAGCTCAAACTTCAAAAACAGTTCAAGTATTAGGACTCTCTGAAACATGTCAGTCCGGTTTCCTCAGTTAAGATCCTTTTTCTTTCCTGCAAATTGCAGAGTAGGTTAAAAAAATAAAGTCCATACAAAAATTTTAAGTACCCACATGTTCCTCGTAGCTACACTAAATTACAGCAATCACCGTGCCACTAACAAGAATCACTAAGAAATAGCATTTTGTCATTCTTGTAGATGTTGCCACAAAAGAAGGCCAGTACAAAATTCAAAGTCATTTTTCTTTTCCACAACAGGCCTAACCTATTGACTTCCTGCCTCCTGCTCCACCCAAATACCTGACATTCTGCCCAAGAAAGGTAAGGAAAAGAACAGATCTTCACAGATGAATGCAAAAAAAAGAACACCACCTACGTGGATATGATCCAAGCAGCCAATAAATGCACAGTTAAAGGCATGTATTTTATGCTAGAGGAAAGCTAAAAAACCAACCACACAAAAACCCCAAAACATCCTAAACTTTACTGTTCTCCCTGCATTCTGTCCATGTGAACTTCTACGGTGTATCAGAACAGCAGGCAGAAGATGGTGGGGAAAAGAAAGGGAAAACTCAGACATTAATACTGGAAAATACATGAAGTGAGAGTTATTTGAAGGGTGAAGAAGGCGAAAGCACAAATAAACCCACAGACAGGAAAAGGCTTATTTGCCAGGAACAACTTTTGACTTATTTTAAAGATTTCTTTACACAAGGACCCAGGTTTCTCTGCTTTCATGTGTCCACTTACTGTCAGTTGCATTTTTAAGTCAGCTATGCCAAGTGAAATGCTGGTCTATCGCTACTCCTAAAATTCTGCTCTTTGCCTTGTTTTCTAGTAAGAAATGAACATAGCTGTAAGGAATCAGTGGGTAATAGAGGAGAATTACCAGAACAGTAAGAAGGCACTCCAGGTGAGAAATATAAAGCAGTAATGTCCAAGAACCTCTTCTCTTAGAACTAAGATGGGGCTGTCGTCTCCAGTAAAAGACCCATGGGAATGTTCACATTACAGCAGCCATCATCTTGCAAACCTTACTATCAGTGCCCTCTCACAAGAGAAGGTTGTTCACATCTCAGAGCTTTTTCAGAGGGTTCACAGACCCATAAAGAATGGCTCTACCTCAGCGAGCACTTCAGATGCACTGTGGTTGCAGATAGAGGAATACCAGGGTCATTTTAGCTGAAACGTACAAATTACTGTTCCACACGTATCAGTGCCTCCACTGATAACATCCTGTCACATGCAAATCTGTGTCAAGTTACACAAACTAACATGTGATATTCCTCCTTCAGTTTGCCTTTTGAAAGGCCTCATAACAGACACATTAGCTTTTTTATTTTTCAAACCTCTCATGGAAGCCTGAGCTAGATAATATCAGGAAACTTAAACACATCCAGACAAGCCTGAATGAAGATATGGGATTAGCCTCAGTAACATATAATTTCACGAAATAAACTCTAGTTTAGCAGTACTATTCTATGTCATAGAATATAAGAAGTGTACCATCAAAAAATATAAAATCTTTACTATGATGAATTTTACCAGCATTCTTCAGCTACAAGGCTAAACAATGCAACGACATTTACCAGGTACTCTAATGGAAGAAAATCAGCTGTATCCTAAGTATTAGGGTATTCTTCTGGTTGTGAAGGAGGGGCCTACTGAGGAACACTAAGCAGGCTTTTACCTTGTTTTTCAGTTTTTTATTTTCTTCCAACACAGCCTCGTATTTTTCTTTCATCTCTGTCACTTCCAAGCGAAGTGCCTCTATTTCTGGATTCTCAGGAGCTGAAGCTCCCAGATGATGCTTCAGAAAGCTGATTTAGATGTTAAGTATTGCTTCAGTTGGATAGCATAACCGCGTTGTAATTTCAACACATACGATGAAGATAGGGCTGTAATACCTGCGACCAAAACTGCATTAAACCACTTAATGTTACTGCAGGGCTTTTCATCCTACAGGATGAAGTTACAAAAGAAAGCTTTTCAAGTTCATTTGTATATTCCTTTAAAAAAAATAATAAACAAACAAAACAAAAAAACCCCCAAACCCAAACAACAGAAGAAAACCACAGCAAACAAAATACAAAACATTAGTACACAGAGGACAAAATTTTCATGTTTTACTACACCCTCCTTTATTCTCTCTTAAATGCAGAAGTTTTGAAGAGTTAAAAGGAATAACCAAAAAATAGAAGCAGTAGCTAAAAAGGGAGGTTGCTTAAAACCAGCAAGAAACAAAATACATTTTTTTAATAATCCGGGAGGGGGAAAAATAAAGTGTGAAGAAGTCACACAGATACTGTAAGTACTCAAATCTCATGCTGTAGGTCTATGACATTCTGGTACAAAATGTAAGTCTTCTAAATAAGCCTCTCCAGTTCATCTGAATCAGAAGCGCTACTGGCGTTGCATGTGAAGTCTCTACAAACAATTCACAGAATAGAAAAAGGATACTCCAGTGCACTATCTGGTTTCTCTGGCTCTTCATATAAGGCTACCAACACTGCAAATAGAAAATATTCAACAATTGTTCAAAACAAAAGTTCATGCAACTCTAAGTTTTTAAAACATGTACCAACAGTCAGAAGGCATACAAGTTGCAAGACACATTTACAGCCCATTTTTCTGTTTAACAAGATTTTCACCTATGTACTTTGATATAAAGAACAGGTCTGCTGTACGGGAGGCAACAGAGCATCCCACCCTGTAACAGCTGGACAGAAGTTTTCTTCACCTCCCAAATACTGGTTTTGGCTATTCTAGCACAGAGCACAACACAGCCGCAGCACCTTTTACACATTCCCCACACAACCCCAGTATCGGCTTTCATGTGTAAAACTGAAACGCTATTTCGAGACTCTCCCTTCATAAAAGCAAACCTCCAAACACCGACAGCTACAGAGCTAAATGACTGCTGTCAGTGCAGGTGACACCAATAATCTTGACAGATGGGGGCTCTAACAGCCAACAGAGTCCCAGAGAGGTCAGGCACAAGCAGCAGTACCTCCTGACAGCTTAAATGAAACTAGCCATACACAGACCAACTCCATATCTGGAGAACTAAGTCACATGAATACTCAAGAAGTTCCCAAACGTAACCACTCCACTCTCCCCAGAGGGGCACACACATGGTTATAAAAGATGTCTGCTTTCATAAATACACAGAAGCCCTACTCCCACTTACAGATGCCCGAACTGCACAGTCAAATTGTGTTTAAGCTAGGCACGTAAATTAAAAACAAGATTAGGATGCCACATTACTTGGAAGACTCATTTTGTCATCCCATAGGATGTTTAGCATTGTGATAGAAAGAAATTAAATGGTACTCAGAAGCCAGGCTGACAATCTTAGTATGGCATCTATTCACATCCTAGATTCTATGACTCTATAATGATTCAACCTGCTGCTCCCTCTTTAAACAGCATATTTTTCAACCACAAATATTAACAGATTTTCTCCACACACTATTGGAAAACCCTCAAAAAGACTTCAGAAGGATTTAAAAGATGTTAAGCCATACAGAAAGCCAAAGTACGCATCAGGTTTAGCATCATTTTCCCCATTCCGTTATGGACAGTTAATCCCAGAGAATTTACAGCACCAAGCTCTACTCAAGAAAGGGTCTTCTTAACTAGAGTGTTTTTAAGAGCACATTTGGTACTATTTTGCCTGGAGATCTACTTTCCTCAGAGACTTCAGGCAGAATAATTCCCCCCAAGAAATTCAGCAGTTTCCAAAAGCAGTTTCCAAAAGCACTTTGGCCGAGTAAAAGAGGTCTCCAACACAGCACGTAAGGGGAAAGGACCAGCCTTCCTGTTCCTCAGGCGTCTCTAACAATCAATCGCCCCACACGCAACGAGCGTGCACACTGCCAGAAACGGGTTAAGCATCGGAGTTCACAGCCTGCACGTTTCCAAAGAGGTCCCTCGCCCTCCCTCAGCGCGCACCGCCTCCCTGCCGAGCTCGGACTCGATTTCGACTGCCGCACGAAGTTTTCCGGACCAGGTCTCCCGCCGGTCGACAGACAGACAAAGCCGAGGCGAGGTGAGGAGCAGGCGGAGAGCGCCGATGCAGCCCGAGAAGCGGCCACCCCCCGCCGCGCCGGGGCGGCAGCGGGACCCCGAGGGGAGCGGCCTCCGCGGGCAGAAGCGCCCCAAGAGCCGCCCGCGGCCCCTCCGGCGGCACGACGCGGGCCGGAGACTTACCCTTGGTGAGCGTGTCCAGCACTCCCGACTTCTCCAGGTACCGGCGGAACTGCTCCCGCTTGGAGTCCGCGGCCTGAGGGAGGACGCCCACACGGTCAGATCGGCGGCGCCCCTCCTCCCCCCTCAGCTACGGAGGCAGCTCGTTGGACTAGGCCGGCCCCCCCGTCCCCGCCGCGGAGACGGCACGAAAGGACACGCCGGGGCCAGCCCGCCGCCCGCCGCTCTAGGCAGACGGGGCGGCCGAGCCGCGGTAAAGCCGCGCCGCCGCCGCCCCCTCCCTCCTACCTTGTAATGCGCCATCTGACCCGCACCGCGCCTGCACGCGCGCCGCGCCTGCGCCCTGCTCTTGTACGGCGCGAGGGCGTCCCAGCGGTTTCCATAGCGACGGGGAAGCGGCAGCTCCCTGGGCCGGGGCCTGCGGGGGCGGCAGCGGCATCCCCACCCCCAGCCCCATCCCGATCCCGTCGCCCCCGTTCTTTCGCACGGGGCCTCGCGGCCCCTCTCATCTCCCAAAGAAACGCCAAAGCCGGCGCTGTGCCCCCTTGCCTTGGCAGCTTTGGCCGTTGTCCCGCTCTGCCCTGCTCTCTTCGTCAGGTACGGAAGCGCGTTTCGGACCCAGCGGTTCCGGGGCTCACCTCTGCTGGCCAGTGCCGTTCTGCCAGCTGGCCGGAGGGCGCCAGGCGGCCCCCGGGCTCCCCGGTGAGAAGACGCCCTCCCGCAGCGGGAATCATCTGGACCACGGCCGGTGGAGCGGGGCTGTACGAGCAATACTAGTCTAGCGTTCACTGTGTTTCCGAGTGGTGAAGTAGCGCTGCACCTGGTATCGCGGCTTTCGGTCCGGTCGGTTTAACCGTCGTACTTGGGACTTGGGTAGTAACTGGAACCCACTGAACGCTCATAGGAGGAGAAAGTTGCAGCAAGCTGCAGCTGCAGAGTTGCCTGCCCAAGATGCTCCGAAGAGTTATATGCGGTGGACTCTTTGCATCGAAAAGTCTTTTGCCTTAGTCTATTTAAAAGTAAAACGGAAACATTTTATTGTTGTCAAATACAGTGGTACCTGCAGATGATAAAATCTAAGTAATATTTACTATATATATAAAAAAAGAAGAACCAAACAAATAATGTTTCACCTGTGATGTTAGGGTCTTTTCAGACTTCTGCACACTTTTCTGCAACGTCTTCAGTTTTCACTGGAATTAAGTTACACTTTTCTGTTGGCAAGGTGCTGCAATGAAATAGTGTTTGACGCTTGTCCATGCACAAAAAAGTTAATGAAAATCCTCATTCAATAGCAGAAAAAGAAGTACTTGTGTATCTTGTCTTAAACCAAAAGGAAAGCAAACATTATAACCTATACGTGCACATCTAAATGCTGATTCTTTTATTATTTAGACAGCGGGAGCAGACTGCATCAAATACTCAGCTTGTTATTACAGAAACATTAAATGCAAAACGTGCATCAGCACAGTTATCACCCACAGAAACTTATGCATGAAGAAATGCAAGAATGAAAGCCACAGTAGCGTTATTAACTCAGCTAAATCACGCTACACATTTATATACATTCCTGCATATTACACAGTGTTAAATTTTCCAGTGTAAATAGAATTATGTATGGCTGTATTTATGTACAGAAGTAGAGCAATACTAGAGAAGAATAGCTTCTGGAGAGAAATGTGCAGTGAATGGTTTTACTAGAATTAATGCGTATTTCTTATGTGGACAGGGCAAAACTAATGCTGCTGCTGAAAACAAAAGAGGCTTTTTACGTTTTTGGACTCACAACTAATTTGCAGTTCAGGATGCTTTGATGCAACAGCGTATTTAACGGTACTAGTATACTATATGAAACTCTCTCTGTTTTTTCTGCCGAGGAAGTCAGTGGTGATACGCTGAAGAAACGAGTGTAACACAGAGTCAAAGAATTAGCGATACATATATCAAATGTTGTGTTCTTTTTGTATTTAACTCAGTTCAAACAATGGAATTTGTTTGACATCCTGCTTTCAGACAGCCATCACGTGTCTGTTTGAATTCTTGGAGAGATTAAGAAGAAACATACACATCAGTAATTATATTCTCCTGAGAGGACAAGTGCCATTTTTAGCCTAGTTTCGTTTACTGGTCTTCATGAAATATATTGTTAGACTGTAAATTTTGTCTTCTGCTTTTATTCAGTTGAAACACTATCAGCAGTGATTTTATGCCTGACTTTTCCTAATACGTGTCCATGTATCATACGATGTATGTTTTCCTTTATAATCAGAAGGTACAGTGGAAATTTATACACCGAGGTCTAAGCCACACTTCCATTGCAAAGAAAGTGAAGAGACTGTTTGAAAGTTACTTAGCTAATATTCAAAGGGCTGCACAGCTTTTGTGTCTGTGTGAAACAGCTGATAAAGTTGAACAATTTAGCTACTTTTATACATAGGTCTTGCTTATGTTGCAGTTATCTGTAATTATCCCAGCATTGCCTAGAACCACTGATGTTAACTCACACTATATTTGAAGATCAGTGGGGGCACGCCTGCTGCTGGTATTACTTAACAGTGACAGTCGCCTAGACAAAGAGAAGGGCTTAGGAGTATAGCAGTTTCTACTGTGTTTAGATTTTGAGCTCACATCCCCTGTAGAGCCAGGAGTGTCTGGTCGATTAGGATTTTTTATGTCAGCACTGCAAGGAGGTTGGGCTTTGTTCACACTGAAACTGCTTTGTCTTCGACTGCTGTTCTTTGGAAGAGAATTTGGTAAAGCTCTTGCCCCCTCAGCCATTACTGCGCAGTTCCAAGACGAATCAATTCCATAGTGTCTTTTGAAAACAGTAATAGGAAAAGTTGTATCGGGTTGCAGAGAAGTTTGAGATGGCATTTCAGCAAAGCTTCTCAAGCATGCACTCGAAGCTATATCTGCATCCTGAGTAACGACAAGGAAATGTTCCTTTTCAGCTTCTTTTTGCGCATCACACGCTTCAGTCCCAAGCTTGCCAAACAAGCCTTCATTATTATTTGTGCTAATATTTTGAGCCTGATTTTCTAAAGAATTTGTAGCTGACTTTTTCTTCGTCGATTTACTCTCCTGATTGCGATGGGTGTAATTGCTGCTGCTTTCTGTACGGTTATTTTGCACAGACTGAAACACGGGAGGAGAATTTAGAATCGGATAGACAGCAGCATCCGTTTCCTTTTCCATTAAAAAGGTATAAGTACTAAGTGCAGAAGGAAGAGTTTTTTGAGGAGTGGTGGATATTCCCAAAGAAGAGTGTGGTATCACATAGTATTTTTTAGATTTGTTTACGTAGAAATTGTCAGGGTCATCCTTGTTTTTATTCTGCCCACAGAGTCCCATTTTAATTTTCCGGAGTCCTAGGTGGATAATTTCTAGGATATTTAAAAGCAATGATACAGTTGCTATCGATTGCATGAATAATATGAACACTGTCTTTTCTGTTGGTCTAGATACAAAGCAGTCGACTGTGTTTGGACATGGATATCTCTCACATTTATAAAGGGGATCTAGATGAAAGCCATAAAGAAGATACTGCCCAATCATAAAACCGACTTCTACTGCAGATCTTGTGAAAATATGTATCACATAAGTGCAGAGCAAAGAGCCTCTCAGGGGTGCTTTGTTTAGCTTTCTTTGATCCAACTGCCGGAGTTCTCTCTCCAGCCTCTTCCGATTTTCAGTCATTTCTAATTCAGTACTTTCAAGTTCCACTCTTACCTGAGCTTTCTTTTTTTGCCTCTCTTTTTCCAAGGCTCTTAATCTGTATAAGGCATGACCCATATACACCAAGGAAGGGGAGGACACAAATATAACTTGCAAGACCCAGTATCTTATGAGAGAGATGGGAAAGGCCTCATCATAGCATACGTTTCTGCAACCAGGTTGTTCAGTATTGCATATAAATTCTGATTGCTCATCATTCCAAACATCCTCAGTAGCCACTCCAAGGACAAGCATTCGAAATATGAAGAGGATCGTTAGCCAAATCTTTCCAATAATAGTGGAATGAATGTGGACCTCCTCTAAAATGCCTCCAAGGAAATTCCAGTCTCCCATGGTTATTCTGCCATCTTAACACTAAAATGTATGAGAGAAAAAGGTATCAAATAATGTAAAAGCTGAAGTCTTCCCCTAACACATCATGAAAAATGACACTGGGAAAAACTACAATGTCTCACATTGTAACCATAGCAACATGACCCACCGCTCATTGATAAGGTATTATCTCTCATCTACAAAACAGAGAATTGCACCACCTGCCTGCGTCTAATTTGTTGGTAAAAGGCATCCTGATAAACACATCACTAAAAGGTATTAAGCACCCTCAGTCTGCATCGAATCCGTAGAAGCGAAGGTGCCAGACTCGTAGTATTATTTTAAGAGCATTATATGATCCGTTTAACCCGTCATCCAATGGCATTCTGAGAGCAGTACAGTTATAGGGACATTTAGGAAGGTAGAGGAGTATTTCCTGGCCCTCCTTTTTGGATATTCAAGACCCACCCTGCAG
>WEIS01061118.1:0-13168 GCA_013389965.1 Todus mexicanus | reverse complement strand
CCACCCCTGCCCTGGGCAGCCTGGGACAGTAATCCCTTGATGACCCTTTTGGGGAAGAAATTGTTCCTCAGCTCCAACCTCAACCTCCCCTGGTTGGGGCAACTTGAGGCCGGTTCCTCTTGTCCTGGCGCTTGTTCCTTGGCAGCAGAGCCCGACCCCCCCTGGCTCCAAGCTCCTGAATGAACTTGAGGGAGTTGTGCAGAGCCAGAAGGTCTCCCCTGAGCCTCCTTTGCTCCAGGCTCAACACCCCCAGGTCCCTCAGCCGCTCCTCCCCAGCCTCCTGCTCTAGCCCCTTGCCCAGCTCCGTTGCCCTTCTCTGGCCACGCTCCAGCCCCTCCAGGTCCTGCTGGGAGGGAGGGGCCCAAAGCTGAGCCCAGGATTCCAGGGGCGGCCTCCCCAGTGCCCAGGTCCCCCTGCCCTGCTCCTGCTGCGCCCCTGGGGCTGACACCAGCCGGATGCTGGGGGCCTGCTGTTCTGGCTCACTGGGTGCCTTAACCCCAAGGTTGTTTGTCACCAGGGCGGTGAGACAGCATTTTCCTTGTCTGCGAGTCTGAACTGACTGACCAAAGAGGAGCGTGATAAGAGTGGGAGTTCAACGAGCACGAGGTTTGATGGCAAATCTGTTTGACCCTTGCTTCAGAGCCGTCGGGATCACGAGCGAGCCAAGGCCGGGCTGCAAGCTCCTTGCTGGGCAAGGACGTGGCCTTGACACAGCATCTTCTCTGCGGGGAACGACGAAGGAATTGCCCCCGTCTGGCCACCGCCAGTGCTCGGTGAGCCCGGCGGTGCAGTCTCCTGTGAATTCCAGTAAGACGCTGGGAGCTTTTCTGTGTAGTCATGCTGAGTCAGTCCAACCAGCTGAATTGCAGCCACAAAAGTTTCCCGGATTAAGTAACAAATGCTGCAATTCTGGTGTCTTTTTGCTTCCCGAACTCAAATTTATCTTTTCCAGGGTGACCTAAGGAATGTCCGCATGGTTTAGCATCTGAGCCGCTCCCTCCGCCCGCCTGGTATTTCAGCTGATGTCAGCCTCTTGCTCAATCCCGCACCTCCTGACCGGGAGAAGCACTTTGCTTTGGAGGAGAACTTGTTGCACCCGCTTCCCTTTGCAGCCTGATTTAACATCTTCACTGCTCCTAAAGGTCCTGGCACCTTGGCCAAACTCTAGGAGCTCAGCTGCCGGCTGTGAGCTGTCTCCTTGCTGTGTCTCACCTCCACCCGTCCTCACCCTGCTCGCTGCCGCCGGAGCGCGTCGCAGCCCTGCGCTCGCTGAGCCCTCTGAGCAAGGCCGTGGTTGCCTCTCCGTTTGTCGTGGCTTTATTTCTTCCTTGCCTTGCTGAGCCACGCTGGAAAGTTTCGTTTCCTTGGCAGAGGTGCTCTGGTGGGATCGTGACAGGCAGCAGAAATTCAGAGGGCTTGTCTCAGTGGGGAGTTCCACGGGCCAAATGAGGCACAGGATTTATAGCCCCTGCAGTTTTGGGAGCCAACGTGGCCGCGGCAGGTAGAGGAAGCACCCTCTGCTTTCAGGAAGGGTGAAGGAACCTCCCAAGGGTCTAGACTTGGCCAAGCCAACCGCAGAAACTGCTCAGAGCTGGTTGATTTATCCTCTTCTGGTTCCTGAGCTGAGCTGTGGAGCCCCTGACAAACCCTCCGGGTAGAGCGGGGTGAGCAGGGTGGCTGGAAACAGGGAAGAGAGGCCGGCGAGGTGCGTGGGGCTTTATGTTGGTGTGTGCGCAAGGAATGCAGGCACCCCTTCTGGACAGCCTCGGGCTGGCTGAGCGTTCCAGCTGCCTGGCGTAGCTTTCCCCCGAGCCTGCTGCTGGCCTGTGGCTCGTGTCCCTTCCCAGTGGCTTTTAGAAGCAACGAAACGCGTCAAATAAAAAGGCGAAAAGTCCGAGCTGCGCTACCCAAGTGTGGAGCGGAGATTTGGGGGTTTTTAAAGTTGTATTTTTGCTGGACTGGAAAGTTCCCGATTCGACTGGTTTCAGTCTCGGTCATCGCTGCTTATTCAGACAGGTTTTGGGCAGCGGGGTTGTGCATGACTGAGCAGAGCAGCGGAGGGGAGGGACCGATTCCTTAACCCCCGGCAGAGCATTCCTCCGGCTGCCGTACAGCCGAAACGAAGCNCTCCAGCAGCTCAGTCCCCAACCTCGACTGGTTGGGAGACGTCCTCACGGCCAGCCTTAGGCTGCCAGGTGAGGTGGAAGCATCACTCGAATGGGTTCTGCGAAGGGAGAGCAGACTCAGATGAGTTATGACACAGGTGCTCAGCGTGAGGAAGCAGAGCTAATGTATATAAAGGCCGACGAGGCGGAAAGTACTTATAGGAAAAGGAGTGTTTGTGCTTTTACGGTGACAGGATTAGGCAGGTGTGTGAGCTGTGCAGACGGCAACGATACTGGAAGGCACCGCTGGCAGTTGGCAGCTTCCTGGGGTCCTTCCTTCCTCCCTCCTTCCCCCAAATTCTATTAAACCTCCATGTTCTAGGGGAAAAAAAAAAAAGGGTTGAAATGGAAGGAGGAGAAGGGGAGCTGGGAGCCGTGACCTAGTTCTCGGTGTGCTAGTTGCGGGCTGTAATCCAGGTGCTGTAAGCAAGGCAGGAATGTTAACAAACGTCCTGAACTCTTCCTAGAAAGAGGTGTAAAGGGCAGCGCTCTTTGCAAGACAGCAGAGCCCTGAAGTTGCAGCAGGGTGCCAGGAACTTTGCCCGTATCCCCCGACCTGCGGCGCGGCGCGAGGACGATCCCCCGGTTTTCAAAAGCGAGCAGAAATTTGCTCTTGGCAAACCAATAATGGCTTCCTCAGTTTGGTTCCCGCAGGCATCAAACAAAGCACGTTGCCTGGAAATGAAGTCGTATCTTGTTTTCAGGAAGGAAAGTGAATAATGGTCATGTGCTGCTGGTCCCGGGGAGATGGCGTTTGCTTCCCAATTCCCAGCCCTCGGGCTTTGGGTGCTTTCAGAGGTGCTGTTGCTCAATCCTGATACTCTCACCTAAGAGGAAAGCAGGAACTGAATAAAAAAGAGCTGATTGTTGTTGAGAGTGATACAGGGAATGGGGTAGAACTGTCTCCTGCCAGTCATTTCTGGAAGAAGGCACTTCTGGAGGACTTGGTACGAGAAGAAGAAGTTTCCAGTTGATCTAAAGTAATCCCTTGATGACCCTTTTGGGGAAGAAATTGTTCCTCAGCTCCAACCTAAACCTCCCCTGGTTGGGGCAACTTGAGGCCGGTTCCTCTTGTCCTGGCGCTTGTTCCTTGGCAGCAGAGCCCGACCCCCCCTGGCTCCAAGCTCCTGAATGAACTTGAGGGAGTTGTGCAGAGCCAGAAGGTCTCCCCTGAGCCTCCTTTGCTCCAGGCTCAACACCCCCAGGTCCCTCAGCCGCTCCTCCCCAGCCTCCTGCTCTAGCCCCTTGCCCAGCTCCGTTGCCCTTCTCTGGCCACGCTCCAGCCCCTCCAGGTCCTGCTGGGAGGGAGGGGCCCAAAGCTGAGCCCAGGATTCCAGGGGCGGCCTCCCCAGTGCCCAGGTCCCCCTGCCCTGCTCCTGCTGCGCTCCTGGGGCTGACACCAGCCAGATGCTGGGGGCCTGCTGTTCTGGCTCACTGGGTGCCTTAACCCCAAGGTTGTTTGTCACCAGGGCGGTGAGACAGCATTTTCCTTGTCTGCGAGTCTGAACTGACTGACCAAAGAGGAGCGTGATAAGAGTGGGAGTTCAACGAGCACGAGGTTTGATGGCAAATCTGTTTGACCCTTGCTTCAGAGCCGTCGGGATCACGAGCGAGCCAAGGCCGGGCTGCAAGCTCCTTGCTGGGCAAGGACGTGGCCTTGACACAGCATCTTCTCTGCGGGGAACGACGAAGGAATTGCCCCCGTCTGGCCACCGCCAGTGCTCGGTGAGCCCGGCGGTGCAGTCTCCTGTGAATTCCAGTAAGACACTGGGAGCTTTTCTGTGTAGTCATGCTGAGTCAGTCCAACCAGCTGAATTGCAGCCACAAAAGTTTCCCGGATTAAGTAACAAATGCTGCAATTCTGGTGTCTTTTTGCTTCCCGAACTCAAATTTATCTTTTCCAGGGTGACCTAAGGAATGTCCGCATGGTTTAGCATCTGAGCCGCTCCCTCCGCCCGCCTGGTATTTCAGCTGATGTCAGCCTCTTGCTCAATCCCGCACCTCCTGACCGGGAGAAGCACTTTGCTTTGGAGGAGAACTTGTTGCACCCGCTTCCCTTTGCAGCCTGATTTAACATCTTCACTGCTCCTAAAGGTCCTGGCACCTTGGCCAAACTCTAGGAGCTCAGCTGCCGGCTGTGAGCTGTCTCCTTGCTGTGTCTCACCTCCACCCGTCCTCACCCTGCTCGCTGCCGCCGGAGCGCGTCGCAGCCCTGCGCTCGCTGAGCCCTCTGAGCAAGGCCGTGGTTGCCTCTCCGTTTGTCGTGGCTTTATTTCTTCCTTGCCTTGCTGAGCCACGCTGGAAAGTTTCGTTTCCTTGGCAGAGGTGCTCTGGTGGGATCGTGACAGGCAGCAGAAATTCAGAGGGCTTGTCTCAGTGGGGAGTTCCACGGGCCAAATGAGGCACAGGATTTATAGCCCCTGCAGTTTTGGGAGCCAACGTGGCCGCGGCAGGTAGAGGAAGCACCCTCTGCTTTCAGGAAGGGTGAAGGAACCTCCCAAGGGTCTAGACTTGGCCAAGCCAACCGCAGAAACTGCTCAGAGCTGGTTGATTTATCCTCTTCTGGTTCCTGAGCTGAGCTGTGGAGCCCCTGACAAACCCTCCGGGTAGAGCGGGGTGAGCAGGGTGGCTGGAAACAGGGAAGAGAGGCCGGCGAGGTGCGTGGGGCTTTATGTTGGTGTGTGCGCAAGGAATGCAGGCACCCCTTCTGGACAGCCTCGGGCTGGCTGAGCGTTCCAGCTGCCTGGCGTAGCTTTCCCCCGAGCCTGCTGCTGGCCTGTGGCTCGTGTCCCTTCCCAGTGGCTTTTAGAAGCAACGAAACGCGTCAAATAAAAAGGCGAAAAGTCCGAGCTGCGCTACCCAAGTGTGGAGCGGAGATTTGGGGGTTTTTAAAGTTGTATTTTTGCTGGACTGGAAAGTTCCCGATTCGACTGGTTTCAGTCTCGGTCATCGCTGCTTATTCAGACAGGTTTTGGGCAGCGGGGTTGTGCATGACTGAGCAGAGCAGCGGAGGGGAGGGACCGATTCCTTAACCCCCGGCAGAGCATTCCTCCGGCTGCCGTACAGCCGAAACGAAGCTGGCTGCTGGCCTGGCAAACTCCCGAGAGCCTTGCGGATGAGACTGGCCCTAAAGGCTTTTACTGAGCGGATCTTCCCAGCGCGCTGCCCAAAACTGCGGCGCGGTGTTAGCCGGCGGCCACGCGCTGACAGGCCGGTGGCCTCGCCTGGGTTTGGTGATCCTGCCAGAGTTTCTACCGCTGACAGCAGCAGCCCCGTGGGATTGTGAGGAGTTCGTGGGCTCCTTTCAGCAGCAGCACACGCTCCTGGGGCTGCCCGGCCGCGTTATCTCGCCGAGCGCACGGAGCGGGCGGCCTGTTCCGTAGCTGTTCTCTTGGTTGCTATCTGAGGGCACGGTCCAACATCTGCTGAGCTGAAGATGACGACTTAAGGTCCTCATACGCATCCTGGGCGTTAGTGTCAAGGTCGACTCTTGCCCCAGCAGGGCCTGCTGACTCTTCTCCCCGTTTTATTTCTCTCTCTGTCCAGTTTTACCCTTTTATTTCCCCCCACATGCTGCGATGGAGTAAGTTTGAAAAGGGAGAACCCTGCCCTGAGGTCCTGGCTCCCCTTTTGCCCGGTTTATTCAGCGTGCAGGGCAGGAGCCGTTCCTGGGAAGGCAGCAGTGAATCGCTTCCTCACCCGCTGCTGCTGGCTTGGGGCAGGAGCTGTGCCCCCCTCACCCAGAGCTGGTAAATAAAGATAAACCCACCTCCGTGGGGCAAATACTCTGCACCCCAACACGAGCTGGAGGCCCTTTGGGGAGCACACGGAGCAGCAGATTCAACTAGAGCCCCCTGAACAGCTTTTTCCGACCCTGGACGTGGCTTAGGATGAAATCACACCCAGTGGGGGTGTGGAGCCCGTGGAGCTGTGGCTGCATCTCAGCTGCAGAAACCACCTGGGTGTTTTCAGTGCCCCTTCACAGCAGGAACCAGCTTTTCCCACAGACTCTCAGAAAACTCCCTTTGCTTTCTCCTTGCACTCACTAACCTACGCTTCACCCCTCCGGAGAAAGTCCCTCGGGTTCCTCTAAGCCACTAGAACGATCTAATCTCTTCAATTCCTCTAAATAAGCCACGAAATGAACGGGTTCCTGGAGACACCAGCTCAACGGCAGCAATTCGGGGGTGACCCCTTCACGAGCGCAAGGGAGATCGTGACACGGGCCGCCGCTCCTTTTTGTGGTGGAGCCGGTGCTTTATCGGGCTGCTGCATGTTCTTTAAGCTGCTGTTTAACTGCCAGTTCCCTGTAAAAGCTTGTTTCTTCTCATCACGCTCGAAAGCGTTTGCCTGCCCGCCCCTTCTTGGCTGCCTAAAAATATAAAAGCAACCGCCGCCTACTCTGAAAAGCTCGGGTGCTGCCTAACGGCTCCTCGAACTGGATGCTCCACAAACTGGCCAAACGACACGTCGGGGATGAGCAATCATTGCAGACAGGAGCACGTGCTGGCAGATGGGGAGATCATGGGGGCAGTCATGGGGTAGGGAAGCTCTGAAAGCGCTGTGTGGCTGCGCCTCAGACCTCCTGCCTTATTTCCCTCCCCAGCCGCTGTCTCTTGCTGACCAAGTGCAGTTCCACTGCTAATTTCTGCTTGACAACCCCACCGCGCTGTGCTGGGAACATGTGGGCTCCTTGTGTCCCTCAAGTTGCACCAGAGGAGGTTTAGGTTGGAGCTGAGGAGGTTTAGGTTGGAGCTGAGGAACAATTCCTTCCCCAGTGTCAAGGGTTGCCCAGGCGTGTCCCAGGCTGCCCAGGGCAGGGGTGGAGTCCCCCTGATCCCTGGAGGGGTTTCCAAGCCGTGGAGATGTGGTGCTGAGGGACACGGGGCAGTGGTGCCCTGGCAGGGCTGGGTTAACAATTGAGCTCGATGATCTCAAACGTGTCTTCCAAACAGAACAGTTCTTTGGTTCGATGCCTCCCGTGGGGCCAGGCGTCGTGCTGTCAACGTGCCAACGGTTGTGCGTCCTCACAGATATAAGTGATGGCCTCAGCTGCCGGCTCGAGCGATGGAGGCACAGACAGGCATCTGCTTAAAGCCCATCTCTGGCAGCTTTCATTTGGGAAATGAAACCTCTGCTTTAAAAACCCGACATTTTGCTTGTTTATCCCGCTCGGAGCAAAAGCTGCCGGGTTGTTCCTGAAGACCTGAACACTCACCGGCGGCAGGCAGGGGAATTCTTGATCGGAAGGAGAGGAGTTTGGGTGTATTGAGAAATTTCCCTGTGCTTGTTGACTTTAGCTGGGTGGTTCTATTTACAAGCGCGTAGGGTTTTTTCCCCAGCTTTGCAGTATCTGAGGAAAAAGTTACGTGCATCAGAAATAGGGAGCGACGATACCCGCTCCTCACCTCCTTGTTTTTAAGACTTGGTCAACCCGAGAGGGAAAAAAAAATCACACTAAAGGAGGATGATGGCAGTAAAACAAATCCTGTGGATTGTGGCCTGTGGTGGGGCATCAACATTAAACTCGTTGTGGCTCGTGTGATCTCTCTGGTACGTCCACTTGAGCACACAGGGACTGGTGCTAGAGTGTGGCAGGCACAGGTAGCGGAGCCAGGCTTGAAATCAGGTTAAACGGGGCTGATAAGCGCTGCTAAACTCACCAAATTCTGCTTCTGGCCACGCTGGGCAGACAGAATTGTTGTATTATTAACATTGTTCTCCCTTCTCTTGCCTCTAAACACGATTTTAGAGGCATCTCGAAGCAGCAAAATGAAATTAAAAGGCTATTCTGAACAAATTAGCCGATTGTCATCTCCGGCAGCGTTTCGTTCAGACTGACCCCGCGCAAAAATGTTTCAGGGGGCAGAAGAAAAGCCCTGTAACACCGCTGAGAAAGCATTTGTCTGTCTACAAAGGGCTTTATAGGACTTGTTGACAAAATCTTAACAGTGCAGAGCAGTACAGATCATTTTGTCCTTGGGGCTTTTTTCCTAGAGCAGAAGAGCTCCGTGTTCGGTCGTGTCCGAAGCACATTTCCTAGAGTACCTTCAGATACCCTTTGTCTCTCTGTCTTGGGACTGTGTTTCCGGGAACTCGCGAAGCCCAAACATTTACGTTCCGTGATGTGAAAACCCGGTGTGTAAAACCGGCGTCTCTCACCTGTAGAAATTTGGGTGCCTGAAAAGAAACGACTGCAAAAAAAACCATTGCCGGAGGAGCCAGAGAAGGATTTTGCAGTTTAATCGCGATTCCGTTTTTAGGATACCTTCCCGAACAAGTGGAGGCCAGATGTTTTCAGTCAAGAGCTTTCCAAACTCACAGTTGAGGCCAGTGTCAAATTTCCAGGCACATGATCAACCTCGGAGCCAAGTTTAGAGTTGCTTTTGTGTTTACATAAAGTCTGGGAGCTGAAGTTAGTTACCCTGAAGGTTTTGGGGGTGGGATGCAAGCTCTCCGTAACAAATATTTGACTGGATGCAGAGTTTATCTTTATTTACAGGACTTTGAGCTTTGGGAAAAAAAGAAGAAAGAAAGAAAGAAAAAAGGTTACTGTACTTTTGTTGATTTAATATTTGAGGCATTTTCAGCTCGGGCTGGCTGGATTTGGAACAGTTGGTGCTTTTTAACTCGGATCTGTTACTATTTTAGTTGTTAAATGAGCGTGGCACAAAAAGCAAGTGTTTTGCAGCTAGAGGGGAACCATTTCTACAGATGATCAGGGAAATTTTGTGCATTTCCTCAACATTCTGGCTCGTCCAGCTACAGCGAGCTGTCTTCTCGTGCCTCGTTGAAGGTCCAGCCGGGTGCCCAGGTCACATGCTAAGTGTTTGCTCAGGGACTAGATCAGCAAAAATCCAGCTTCTGTTTTCACAAGCCTCGAATTTGTGCAAATATTGTCCGGTATCTGTTGAAAAGTCATGTTTTTGGGCCATGGTAGGATCGCTGGCAGCCTCTGGAAAGGTCACGCGCGAGGAGGGCACAAGCAGAGTCAGTATAAATGATACTAAAGTGGGTGTAAGAATCACGGAAACTTCCCCTTTTTTTTTTTTAATAGCATGGCTCAGGCCTTGCCCCGTGCAAAGTCTTTGCCAACGTCAGATGTTTTCGCTGCACGGTGCCACGCACGGCCCTGACTGTGCAAACTTGCTGTAATTTATATCTTATGCTCTTAAACCCCTAAATGAACCCGTTTACCAGGCTGGGACCCCCTCAGACAGACACACACACAAGATACTCTGAGGTATGTACAAACAGAGTCTCAGTGGGTTTTTCTGCCTCTAGGTATCTCTTGACCACTGTCCACCAGTTCTCTGACTTAATTATCTCCGGTAGATATAGGGGAACGTTTGTTAAAGAAGCTCTGGTTATTTTTGCGCACTTAAATTGTCCTCTCCGGCTGTTGGATGAGGGAGAGAAGCTTCACTGTTCCGAATCTGGCTGCTGCTCCGGTTTGCGCTCTGTGTATCGCAGCCAAGCTGTAAACAAGAGAGCTCCTTCCATTGTTCCTGGTGGGATGTTGTCCAAGAGAATACAGAGGTTGACTTCACCAGCGTGAAGCTGCTGTAGGCAGACAATACATTGGCTTCTGCCCGTGGGCAGCGTGGAGCTTGCTCCTGCTTCGGAGCAGCGAGGCAGCTGGGAGCTGACGTGAAGCCAGAGCAACTGCCGAGAGGATGGGACACTCACATGGATCAACCATCGAATGGTTTGGGTTGGAAAGGACCTTAAAGATCACCTTGTTCCAAACCCCTGCCATGGGCAGGGACAACCTCCCGCTAGCCCAGGTTGCTCCAAGCTCTGTACAAGCTGGTCTTAAACACCTCCAATGATGCATCATCTGCAGCTTCCCTGGGCGACCTGGGCCAGTGTCGCACCACCCTCAGAGGCAAGACTTTCCACGGTATTTCCAATCTAAATCTCCCCTCAGTCCCGGGGCAGCTGCAATGTTGGAGTAGATGCAAACGGAAAGAAGTCCTTTGGATTGCCAGGCTCCTCGTGCTACAGCAACATATTTAATCTATTGGATTTGACTAAGAAGGGCCGGGATCCTTCCTCTAATTCAAATTATGTCGTAGCCTTCGCAAGAAAAACCGCACCTGCTCTAGGTGACCCTGCTGGAGCAGGGGGGTTGGGTGAGATGATCCCCAGACGTCCCTTTCAACCCCCACCAAGTCCAAATTCAAACACAACGTGACAGGAGCTTGGGAGAGTTGGTTGCACAGTCAAACGAAAAAGTCTGGGTGTAGCTGAGCCTAAGCTCCTGTAAGACCCGAGCGCTGAACACTCCTCATGTAGGTCACCGAGACACGGTGACGCCGGGTTGTACAGCTCGGCGTGTCCCTACTGCGGCCACGTAAATCCGCTGTCATCAAACCTGGCGCGTATTGTGCAACCTGCGCTTGGTCCAGAAAGGGGAATGTGGGACTTCCTTAATCTGACACTGACGTCGAACCTCGAGTGGCACAGACTGTCCAAGCTGTGGGGGAAGTACCCCCGGTAGCGACGGGCTTGCTGCTCGCAAGCTGTGCTGCTGCACGGCCTTTTCGTCACCCGGCGTCACAAGGATCAGGAAAAAAAGTAAACAATGATTTGGAATCTAAACTGCTGGGCAACTTTCTTCTCGTAGCTTCAAGCTCGGCTTTGTCAGTCACGGGTGAAAAGGTGGAAGGAGAGGACGAGCAAACAGGACGTAAAGGAAACAGTTTAGTGGTTTGTAGGGTTTGAGTTTAATCTTTCTGGAATACACAAATACTCTGCAAGGAGCTGCCCACATAAAGTGTGAAGTGATAGAGGAGTCTGGGCTTTGAGATCCCCCCTGCAGGGCTGGGCCCAGCTCTGGAGGCCTCAGCCCAGCAGAGACAGGGACCTGGTGGAGCGGGGCCAGAGGAGGCCCCAGCAATGCTGGGAGGGCTGGAACCCCTCTGCTGGGAGGCCAGGCTGGGAGAGCTGGGGGGGTTCAGCCTGGAGAAGAGAAGGCTCCGCGCAGACCTTCTGGGGGCCTTGCAGGGCTTCAAGGGGCCTGGCAGAAAGATGGGAACAGACTTTGGAGCAGGGCCTGAGGGGACGGGACAAGGGGGCTGGGTTGGAACTGCCAGAGGGAGACTGAGAGTGGAGAGAAGGGAGAACTTGTTGGTGCTGAGGGTGGGGAGAGCCTGGCCCAGGTTGCCTCAAGAGGTGGTCGCTGCCCCATCCCTGTTGGGGACTCTGAGCAACCTGCCTAGCTGAGGATCTCCCTGCTCCCTGCAGGGGGGTTGGACCAGATGACCTTGAAAAGGTCCCTTCCGACTCAAACCAGTTTGTAATTTCATGATTCTAACCTTTGACAAGACTCTTCAGCCAAACACGAGGTTTGTTTGAGGTACCTGCAAGCTGATGAGAATCCTACCGGCTGAAAACAGTAATGCAAACTCGCACGGTGGTTACAACATTTTCCATTATTTATTTATATATATTTTTTTTTTACATAAGCATTTGTGTGGGAGGAGAGCAGGAGATTTCAAATGTACCTGGCAGCCTACTGAAGCGGTAGGTTATGACCCACGTTAACTTATAGATCTTAATTACTTCTGATGGTTAACCGACAGAAGCAACGGAAAGCAGTAAAAGAAAGGCAGCCAGAGGCCGCCAGTTTCCTCCGGGGCACCCTGAAAAGTGCCGTTGTGCTGACACAAGCCCCACGCTGCCCTTTCCCCACGGTCAGGCCCCGGTGCAGCCACGCGTGGGAAATCACACCTCACCGGGAATGTTCAAAATCTGAATCACAGAATGATTTGAGTTGGAAGGGACCTTAAAGATCACCTCATTCCAACCCCCCTGCCATGGGCACGGACACCTCCTGCTAGACCAGGTTGCTCAGAGCCCTGTTCAACCTGGCCTTGAACACATCCAGTGATGGAGCATCCACAGCTTCCCTGGGCAACCTGTGCTGGGGTCTCACCACTCTTAGAGGGAAGAAGGTGCATCTCACTTCCAGTGTAAATCTCCTCTCTTGCACTTTGAAGCTATTACCCCTCCTCCTCCTATCACTACAAGCCTTTGTAAACAATCCCTCCCCAGCTTTCTTGCAGGTGCCGGAAGGCCACTATAGTAAATAAATATTAAAACTTAGTCGAAAGAACCACTTAGAAGGACGATGATTTCATCCTAGTTTACAGGCTCAGTCATTTGTAATATTTCTGAGGAATTTCAGCATCGTCTCCAGAGGTCCCTTTCCCACTCTTGCCACGCAG
Organism: Todus mexicanus; assembly: GCA_013389965.1. Taxonomy (NCBI): domain Eukaryota; kingdom Metazoa; phylum Chordata; class Aves; order Coraciiformes; family Todidae; genus Todus; species Todus mexicanus. The sequence continues at coordinate 771 of WEIS01061118.1, read as the reverse complement.
AGACTCCAGGGTTCTGCTCCTAGTTGCGGCTTTTAGAATTATAGGCTGTAGGGGTTGGCAGGACCTTCTGGAGCTGCTCTGGTGCCACCCCCCTGCCCCAGCAGGGTCACCCCGAGCAGGGGGCCCAGCATCGCAGTGTCCAGGCGCGCTGGGAATCTCTGCACACAAGGAGACTCCCCAACCTCTCTGGGCAGCCTGGGCCAGGCTCCAACCCCCTCCCCCCAAACAAGTTGCTCCTCCTGCTCAGCTGCAACCTCCTGGTTTCCAGTTGGTGCCCGCTGCCCCTTGGCCTGGGGACAGAGTCTGGCCCAGGCTCTTGTCCGCCACCCCTCAAATATTTAGAGCCATGAGTAAGATCCCTTTCAGAAGGAGAAAACTAAACCCATCCAGCAAGGCCTGAATCTCATCCTTCCCTGTGTCCCATCCTTAGGGGATATGGCTTAGGGATGAATTTTGCAGAACAGGGTTAACAGTTGGACTCGATGATCCCAAGGGTCTTTTCCAACCTCAAAGATTGATTCTAGGANAGGGTCTTTTCCAACCTCAAAGATCGATTCTAGGATTCTACGAAGCTTTCCAAGCACAGTTGGGTCGGACAAAGCCCCCTCAGCGCCAGGGAGGCTCTTGGCTCCCTGTGGCAGAGAAACACATACACACACCCCGCACCCCGGGGCTAGGCTGGGGTAGGGGTGGGCTACACCTGGAGGCGGAGGTTGGGGTTTGTGTGACACTTTTGGGGTGAAAAACAGAAGAAAAGGGATTTCGGGGGGG
>WEIS01061116.1:0-21827 GCA_013389965.1 Todus mexicanus | reverse complement strand
AGCCTATATATGGTCAGAAGATCATTGGGCCAGCATATTTGTTTTGTTTTGCTAGAATCAGATAGCTAGAGCCCATCACTGACTCAGTGAGGTAAAGAGAGAACACTGCAGAAGGGTGACACTTCTGAAATTATGGAGCCTATGAACTTGAATATGACAAAGTTATTTCTGCTTCTTAAAGAAGAAATGCTTGGAAGAAGAAGGGGAATGAGAAACAGCAGCAGAAATTTCAGGGATAATAAAAAAGGCGAAGAGTCACTGCGCAGTTCTCAAAGACAAACGAGTTAGTGGAGGTTGCCTATTCCAATAAGGGAAGGACAGTATTTCCCGCGATCTCCTTTCTCTGTATTGCTGGCTAGCAGAGTTTTGGGCTCTCAGTCATGGGAGGATTCACCCAGAGAGTTAATACACATCGGCTTAGCTTAACCAACCCTTTCTTTCACAAGTGCTATGAATCATGACAGAAATTGTGATGGCACCAGCTGCACCAAGGGCAGTTTGCAGCTCTGCTGCATCACTGTTATTAAGGGCAGACTGAAAGAGATGATTTTTTTTCATGCAGTGAAAAGTAATCACAAAAAGTGCTTGAATCATGATGGCTGTGCAACCGTCTCTCTGTGCCTGTACCTGCCAGCCCCTTGTCTCTTCCTGCTCCTGTCCCAGCTCTGCCCAAAGGCCTCTTGCAAGCCCTTAGTTGCAGGCGGCTGCTTGTCCCTGGTCTCTCCACTCACTCATGCACATGGGTAGGGTTTGGATCTGCTGGTGGTTTCCAGATACTGAACCCCAGAATCTCAGAATGTTGGAGTTGGAAAGAACCTCGAAAGATCATCTAGTCCAACCCCTCTGCCAGAGCAGGATCACCTAGATTAGGTCACACAGGAACACGTCCAGGTGGGGTTTGAACATCTGCAGAGAAGGAGACTTCACAATCTCTCTGGGCAGTCTGTTCCAGTGTTGCCACCCTCACCACGAAAAAGTTTTTCCTTGTGTTTACATGGAACCTCCCATGCTCCAGCTAGCACTCGTTGAGCAAAAATATCATAAAATTGAAGGAATTGCAACTGGTTTGGTTCACACACCTTCCTGCTGATTTACACGAGCAGAAGTACGAATTAAAGAATGAAAGCCTATTCGTACTGTTTAAACTAATAATTTGCCACAACTCTCCATTGCTAAATGAAAACCTGAATCAGTCCATCTTGGAAACACAATATATGCTGTCAGAATAAATATTTCTCTTTACCAAAGGGGACTCAGAGTGCACGTATGCAAACAAATGCCTCTCCGAAGTAAATCCATTAATATACGTATTGTCATAGCATTACATCAAACCACAGATATAAATCTGTCCCTGAACTGTCTCTGACATTAAAAAATGGAATAAAGGATTTGTTCCCTGTTTGTTAATAAGCAGAATTTTCTTTCGAGGACATATAATCCCATCCTATTATTTTGGGAGACGCAATTATACACAGTCTTAAAGTGGTGATGTTTGATTTCTATGTGCTGATGAGAGCTAAAAGGCAACTTTGCATAAGAATATGACAACTTACGGAACACAAAGTTCCTCAATGTTCATACATTGTGTACTTGTACCTATGAACTGCCCAGAGCTGCTTTCCAGTGTGCCAGGAGAAGCCAAAAGAAAGCACAGATATTCAGACACACTTGACTATGTGTTAAAAGCACCAGAAAGCCCTTATTTCAAAAATCATTAGTTCAACCCATCTCCCAGGGAGATTTCTGACCTGGTTTTTGGATCATAGCTGGCTACAGCATCTCTCACTATGGAGCTGAAGTCTTTAGGACGACCTCTGCTATAGGGCTGTCACCTGCTGTGTGGAATGGATTTAAAAGCTATGGCGCTAATCAGGTAATTCAGCCAGAAGTAGCAGATTTTCGTCCTACTCTGTCCTTTCTTCAGCCTGAAACTGTAACCTGATGTTTCCTAAGTGTCTCTCTGAACCTTCTGGCCCCAGCCATTGTTACACTGCCTGTGTGCCACAGCAGCCTATGACTCCCTCCTCTGCTCCCTTCTCTTTTGCTCTCAGATGTCAACTTAAAAAAGACACTCTGCATATCTTAGGTCCTTGGTTTCTCAGGATGTACCAGGTCCAGCAGCATCTACACATCAGTCTTATTGAGAGAGAAAGTCCTGAACATGCTTTGAACCAGAGAGGATGCTTCTTGAGGCATCTCTTCTGATGGTCTCATATCACAGGTCCTGCCAGATACTGTGATGGCTCGATCAAGGGTGCAGAGCCATCCTCCGAGGTGTTTCTTCTCTTTAGAGGGACATTTTCAGCCTCTTGCATTGCTTGCTCAGATAAAAGAAGAAATTTTGCATTTGTCCCCCTTTTTTTTTAGCTTCTGAGTGCTCATTACTACCCCATCACTCTCAGCAGCAGTGTACCAGCTGGGTTGTAGCTTATGCTGGGAATGAAACGTGCCTAGTGTCCCACCAATCCACATAGACCTCTGAATAGGTGCCTAAAGGTGCCTTAGGCTGAAACTACACCTTGGTTTTATTTCATTGTTTTATTCTACACAAGGGGAGAAATCCATCAGCATGTGTCAAGAACTTGAAGCGGCAGGGATATTGGAATGACCTTATTTAACAGAAAAGAAGCAGGGTCAGAAGCAGAAAGTGTCTTCTCCAGTGTGTGACAGGTAGTTAGCAAGAGATCTGTGAACACCAGCTCTGGCTTCCTAATGGGATGGAAATCTGAATGTTTTGTTTAAGAAATACTAGTGTGGGTTCACTTTTTTTTCTGAAGCAAACTGGAGCATCCGATTCTCCTGACACTGCCCATTTTGTCCTCAGCCCTGCAGGACCCTTCCAGCAGCTTCTGCACGTTGGGCCAATACAGGCAATTGCCTTTAGATAGGTCAGAAGCTCTGGGAAACTCAGAGGAAACCTGTGCAGATGGCTCTGAGAGGGAGTCATTTTGTGTTATTGTTTTATGCTCCAGGTGAAGCTGAAGTAACACCTTAGAGTCACATCCCGGCAAACTTTCCCCAACAACTCTTATAGATGTATGAAAATACACGTACCCAGAGCGCAGACACCCAATGAAACTAGAGCCTCCCTGCGCTGTAACGAATCTTCCTCTGGCAACAATCCGGGGAGAAGAACGAGAGTAGGAGATCAAGCCACTGTTATTAGTAATTTCACAGAGCTTGCAGCGTCCCTGTGCCCTATGGAAGCACATGCACAGAGCAAAGCCCCCAGCAGGAATGATTTATCTCCAAAAGGGAGTTTGTTTCTGTAAAGTGGCTTTTCCACTGACCAAAATCCTTGCCAGCAGCTCTTGCACGTTCAGCTGTAGCTTGCTGCCTAGAGGGCCTGCTGGAGACTGTCTCCACAGCACTCACTGCTCCCGACTATAAATAACATTTCAGATGCCCAGGCCACACAGTCACACTGCAGGAAAGGTCAGGAATAATCGTCATCACCCGAAGAGATCACTCTCCACGACTGCCCCACAACTTAAGCTTGTTGTCTGGACAGCAGCCAATGCTCCGGATCTTATCAGGGCTGGATCTCACTGGGAATTTTCTGATGAAACAATTTTATTGGAAAATGCTGATTCACAGACATCAAAATGTTTCATGGAAATACACCAGTTTTCATTAATTTACAAGGAAACCCAGACATTATTTGGATGTACTAGTGACTGGTCGGTTGCCAGGGTATCCCATGGCTTCCAGTGTGTCTGCTTGCAGGACAGCTGTGTCCTCAGGACTGCTTCAAGCACAGAAGCCTGAGCACTGCAAAGGCCTCTGATGGCCTTGCTCTAATTTAGCTCTTGGCAGCCTTTAAACCTCAGTATGGGCTGTGCTGGGGGGATTTGGGCTTCATGCACTCAAGCCCTTGGGGACCACCAGGTGTTTGAGGCCTCTGGGTTGTCACTGACTTTCCTTCTTGGAAAGCAGGATAAACTCTCTGGTGTCTTCCCAGAAATATGGACAAATTCTTTATTTCTTTTTTTTCGAAATGACAATAATCCAAGTATCTTGGCACAGCCTTCCCACTCTGGGCAAACAATCTCCAACATCGCAGAGCTTTCATGGAGCACAAACCCTGCTGCACTCCTCAGCTTGGTGCTACAGCCCTACCTGCAGCCTGCCTCCGTGTCTCCTGCTTTGCTCCCATATTCCAGGAATTCATGACAGCAGAGTTACAGACCCAACCATCTGGCTCATTGCCCCACCTCGAGGTCAGCTGGGAATGGCCCATCCATGAGCAAAGGTTATCCAGAATGATTCTGTCACCAACTACTCAAGCTCCTGGTCCTTGGCAGCCCTTCCTCATGTGGGCAGAGGAGCTCTGTGCTGCAGGACAACATCACAGCCATGAAAAACAAAGACGTGCACTGGAGTTTTGCACTGTCACAGACCATCTCTGGTAAGACTGCGTGGGGTGACATTTTTGGGTTGCTCCCATTTGCTCTGAATGCTGGAACCCTGCTGCTGCTGCAACTCTCGAGGATTGGTCTTTCCAGGTGGCTACATCCATGCAGAACAGTCTACCAGGGTAGAGCAGTGGTGTGTTCAACCACCCTCATGGTCTTGTTCCTTTCCTCTAAGCCCCTTTACAGCTGCTGTCCAGTTTAGTCTGTGATCTTTAAGGACCAAAACGCCTAAATCTCACTCCCTCCTAGAAGGGAGCTTTATGAACTTCAGAGGCGTGTTCGATGCACAAANTGCTATATATGGTTAACAAACTGACCTGCATCCACAGCTTCCATAGCTCTCTATTATTTTATCAGGGCTGTTTTGTTGATTCAATCCATACAGGATTCCACCTTGTGCTGGGTGTTGCAGGTCTGTACAGGTGTGAATTTTCCATCAGATACCCCATGTGCCATCTTCTGGCTTTACCTACTCCCTCCAGCAGCATGAATTACATTAGGAAAACAATTTTCACAGAAAGAGTAGTCAGATACTGGAATAGGCTGCCTAGGGAGGCGATTGAGTCACCATCCCCAGATGTGTTTAAAGGGCATTTAGATGTGGGTTTGTGGGATATAGTTTAGGAGTGAACTTCGCAGAGTAGGGTTGATAGTTGGACTCAATGATCCCAAGGGTCTTTTCCAGCCTCAGTGGTTCTATAATTCTATGAATGCCCAAGGGAAGTGTGAAGAAAACCATGTGCAGTGAAAGGGAGTTCAGTGTCTGTGGTGTTTCTGCTCATAGCCTGAAAGGAGTCCAGGCTGGTTCTGGCATTGCTGGGGAGTTCTGGCAGCCAGGAAGGAGGAGTGATAGCCTATATTTTTCTCTGTCTTGATCTTTCCCAAAGACTGTAGTATATCCAGGCTAGGGGCTGAAAGGAGGATTTTGATGCTTTCCAAGCAGTAACTCAACATCAGACAGAGAAGATTACATTCAGCTGGGAAGGAGAAGAAATCAGGATCATGTTCCTGGGTCAGATGGAGAAAGAGATGTCATTCCTGGACTCCCTTATTTCCTTGGGTAGTCAGTGATACCCACGCTCTTCTTAGAGATGCTTTGGGTACCTGCTCCCCCTTATATTGTCAGCCAGACTTGTTTTTTACCCCAGAGTACTTCACCTCCTTGTTTCCTTTAAGTAAAGTCTGGGGATGTGAAATCATATTCCTTCCTCTTGCTTAAGATGCCTCTATTTACATACCTGCTGTGGTCTTTAATCAGTAAGTTCCTGGCTCTGTGCACCTGGTGAGGCTGTCACATGCCCCCTGGGCCAACCACCCAGAAAGGAACAAATCTTGGAAATAATCAGTCAAAGTACAAACGAACATAATTCTGCCTTCTATAAAATAAACTGGGAGATGTTCTAAGACGTACTGGCAACTTAAACAGATTTTTAAAGACACGAGGCTGGAGTAGAGATTTAACACTCTTCATGGTTTTCAAAAGTGGTAAACAGAATATCTGCTTTTAAAAAAGGAAAATTATGGATCAGCTAGTTTAACTTCCATTTCCAGAAAACTCCTGGGACAACTAATTGAGCCAACAAACAAAAACTGAAACAAATCAGGGAAAATAAATATAAAGCCAGCCAGTATGAATGTGTCAAATCTAATCCTTCTGTGACACTTGTGGATAGGGAAGAAGCCGTACATGTCATCTATCTTCCGTTTAACAAGGCTGTTGACACTGTCTGACACGAAATTCTCAAGTGCTTATTGGGAAAACATGGTCTGAATGAAACTGCTCAGGGTGGTGCAAAACATTTAGAAAGTCACACTCAGAAAGATGCTCTCAGTGGGCCATGAGATGCCACAGAACACCTTGGTCTTCTGTGTGTCCTTCCACAAAATGGTGAAGAAAATTCCTTTGTTCAATAAGAGATGAAGGGGAAGGGGCACATGCATGCAGCAGAGCAGGATTACAAGTAGATTTTAAAAAAGAATTTAGGATACAAGGACATTTGCAGAAATGAATCCAGGGAGAATTAGCCAGAAATGGCCTATTCCACGTACACAATGTACAGAGCAAAATGTTCTGCAGCTGTTCCGTGGAAATGGACCTGGATCATGAGCCAGGTCAAGACCATTGATGGTGTTGTGCAAGTGTGAGGGTGGGCAAGCGTGAGGGAGGTGCAAGTACAAGGGTGAGCCATGGGCTGGTACAGTGCAGATTACAAAACAAATCACTTAAACCTCCTGCTCGGCTCAACATGGGCGTGAGCTGAGCTTGAGCTCTGTGTTCTGCTGTGCATCACATTAACCAAGACGAGAGAGCACAGAAGAGAGTCCAAGGGACGGAAAGAGACACCAGAAGTCTAGAAAGCAAGATGTTTCAGGGAACACACTGAGAGTCTCCAAATGGGTAAAGGGGAACCCTGACAAGTTTTTAAATCTGGAGAAGACTGTCATGAAAAGAAGCAGAGTATTTTGTTCTCCATATCTATATTGGGTAGGACTAAGAGTTACGGGCTTGCACTCCAGGAAGGAGGTGGGGCAAAGATGTCTCAGGCAAGACTTGTAATCTCTATTAAGGAAGGTTTTTAAGAATGAGGTGGACAGGAATGACTGAGAGAAAGCCGATCTTAGCTTTGAGCAGGAGAGGTTTCCTCCAGAGGTACCTAGCATGCCCATCTTGTTGTGTGAATTCAGGGGCAGTGTATAATGCTTAGTTCCAGCCTCATGACAACACTGTGGTGTTATATCATCTGCTCCCAGATGCATGTTCTCAGCTTTAACAGCTGAATGCTGTTTCTTGTCTAAGAATACCTTCTTCCCTCAGCTCATCTGTGCTCCTGCTGCATAAGCCGTTGCTCACCCTACAGAGATGCTTAAAGGCAAGCAACTGTGAAACTCTGGCAGAGCCAACCGAGAGGCACCTCGGGGACTCAGGCATCGTATGAACCCTATTTCTAACCTCCAAGCACAGACCATCATGACAGCCCTTGCAAAGAGCAGCAAATGAGAGCTATGTGTTTCTCTGGAGAGCGCAGGGGCAGTGGCAGGGAAGCAGCCACAGGAGGAATGCTGCTTGTATCTCTGGTTATTGCAGCTGAGCTGTGATTTATATCCCTCGGTAGGCCACAGCGGAAGCAGCAAATCACCTCTTTTACACGGGTTCAAAAGGCAATTAGACAAATCCATCGAAGAAATGTCCACTGAGGCCCTTAAATCTAAAGCCTTTCTGCTGGTTAAGGACAGCCCTGCATCACTAATTGTTGGGTGGGAGAATTGCTACTGTGCAATTGCCCCATTTTTCCACATTTCTTTGGCTACTGGTGCTTCAGAGGGTGAGCTGGAGTAACCTCTGCCCTGACCCAGCCAGGACCATCCCCGTGTTCCTCAGCCGCATTCTCAGAGCATTCATCTGGGATGGCCACAGACCCAGGGGTTTATTAGCAGACAATTGGAGGCTGGAAATGGGACAGAAATCCTGCGCCTCGGAGTCAGGCCACATCCCAGACTTGCTGCTTTCTGGATGCTGTTCAGGAAAAGCCAGAAGCCCTGTCCTGCTCTGAGTCTTCCCTAAGTAAGCCACAGGTTTCTGCTGTGAGGGGTCAGGACAGGATTTAGCTCTGAGCCTTTCTCTGCCAAACAGATTCTCCCCTGTGCTGGACAAAGAGCAGTAAAACAAACTGGCAAAGCAAATGCCATCCCGTGCGCAGAAACATACTCTTCTTTAACTAGCACTAAAGTTTTCAGATGCAAATAGCTTATTGAGTTGGACAAAAGTCATGGCAATAGATGTTTCTTTCTAACTTCACCCTACAAAAATATCTTTGAATAATAGGATTGCGTTTTTCCAAAAATATTCTTTACTGATTTACAACAGTATCGCATTAAAGCACAACGTTAGAGTTCCTTTATTAATGAAATCAGACACAAAAGTCTTATTATATTAGTGATTTTCACAGAGTAACTCAGTAAGCTATTTTTAATATTCTCACGGAGGCATGCCAGAAGGATAATATTTTTATGTTCTGCAGCAGAGAAATAGGCTTTCAGACAGTTTTGACTGACTTTAAAGTGTGCTTGAATGCCCAGGCTTGTTTTCCATCTCTACAAAGTGGCCAAAGAGAGCGGAGTCTGACCATCAGGACAGATTAAAGCCCTGACAGAATGAAATCCCAGTTGTCACAGCATCAGCGGTGTTTCCCACACACAGTACCAGGGGAGGTTGGAAGCAAAGGACAGTCACTGCTCCCTCTTTGAAGTCAGTGGAAGGAATCACTGTTGAGACACTTCTGTATCAAGAGCATTGTGTTTCATCCACCTACAGGTACCTGAAGAAAAACCTCTGGCCTTTTTCTGCAGCTGCCATTGAGATGGGAATCCTGTCTCCTTACCCAGTTTCCAGATTGCACTCACTGGATCTTTTCCAGTGAAGTTCTCCCCAGTGTCTCTCCACTCTTTCTATGTGGTTCCTTGACATTGCATCTCAGGAAGCAGGACCACCAAGACTCCACTGTCCTAGGTGACACACAGCATGAGCAAAGCAACACCTCCGACCAGCCCGTGCACCTGTGGCTGGACCAAAGTGCAGGCATGATCTCAGCTCCCTTTCTGCTGTGCTCTGACTGTTCCTCTTCATATGATCCCTTTTCCAGACAGCCCCACATTGCAAAGGGTTATTTCAGGCCTAGTGAGGGGCTCTTATCAACTTTCAGGCTCATTTTCAGAGGAGCAAATCTCTCCTGAGGGAACAAGACCACAACACTCACGTCAGGGGCTGCCTGAGGCTTTTAAGGCAGATTGACATTTAAATCCACCAAAGCCCAGTTCAGTGCTAACAAAAACAATCTCCTTCAGGGGACCTTTGGATGTACAGCAAAGCTGCTGACCATCCTCATTGAGAGTCTGGGGCTGCACAGAGCTAAGGGGAGCAGGCACATATCAGTGGGATGTTTTTAGAGATACCAGGTGCATATCTGGAGGAGAGCAATCTATGCTTGGGCAAACCACATGAGGCAAATGGGCAGATTCTGTGACATTCCCTCCGTGGTTGCAATAGAAATATCCAAGGGCTGGCAAAATCTCCCACCTTCTCAAGACTGCTGCTCCCTTTTGATCTGTTTCCCTGCTGGAAAGGGCCTGTGTCTTCCTCCCTTCCTTGGTGTCTGGGCAGAGCTCATCAGGGTGGCCAAGTACTTTCAAAGTGATGCTCAACCATTATCCCCATACAACACACTTCAGGGCCTGTAGAAACCTGAGGTGACCTCCACAGATCTCTCCAATTATCCCCACAGACCTTTATGCCCAACAGATATTGCAATATAAGAATTCAAATATGCTGCCAAGGTTTGAAGCAGCCAGGTTGCTTTTTGGAAATTCTGGAAGCCAACTTAATGCTCACTCTTGGAAGTTCTTATTTTGGCTGTGTTGCTACGGCAGGCAGGAGATGTTTGTGGGGCTGGGCCTTGAATCTGAGATACCTCCAGTCATCAGCACACACACATACCCTTGTGCCAGCCTGGCATCATGTCTGATACAGTTATTTCAGCTGAGCCTGACCACTGCACCTCAGGATGATGCAGAACCCTTCTCGGCAGTACCTGCCTGAGGGAACCTCTCAGTAGGACTGAAGGCATTCTTAGTCCAAAAGAAGTCTCTTGGCAGCACTCTCCTCTGCTTCCAAGTGGTCCTCAATTGCAAACAGATGGTCATAATTTTGAAACCCCAAGAACCACAGGACAAGGCTGCAGCATGCTTGAAAGCACCTTCAGGAATCTCTGGCAAGATCTCCAACATGACAATGATGTTTATGGACTACATGCATCCATCAGGAAGGGGTCTGTCATGTTTACGTTACTGTTACGACTCCTCTTGTTTTACTAACATCTTTGCTAGTAACCACGTTCCTTGTGAGCACTGCTCTGGCCGTTTGCAAATGCAGCCTTGGGTACAGAATGTGCAGTGCTTCTCCTGTTGGCTTCACGCGAGTCTCTCCTGTAACCGATTTGGACAATCGCACTGTAACAAATCCACAGCCACCTTGGTCTGCATGCCTGTCACTATGCAGCAAACCACGGCTGCTCATAGCTTCAGGCAACAGCAGCTCTGGCAGGCTGGTGGTCCTGCTGCTTGGGCTCTGCTCCTCCAGATGTGAACACCCTGAGGCTGTTCCAGGCTTATTTTGTGGTCCTTCAGGACTTCTTTCTCCCAGCCCTCCTTGCAAACATAGAGGCTCTCTTCTTAGTGTTTACACACATGCTAAAACTTTGGCCAGCCTCGTGATGCCATCTGATAATTAATAGTGCTTATATGTGCTGGTCCTTCTTTTTCTTCTCCTCCTTAACTTCCCTGGGTAGCTGGAGCTGTGCTTCAGTGTGAGCAGCGCTGCTCAGTGTTTACTTTCACATTTCCAAACAGTCTTTTGCATCCTGACCAGTTCAGCCATCCTTGGCTAAACTGCATACCACTGAGGACAATGTCTATTGTCCTGCATGCTGCTGGCTGGCCAGAGGAGAGCTTCACATCTGGTATGAGCATTGTAGGACTGTGGTTTGTTCCTTTTATGGGTGCTTCTCTCAAAACCAGAGTTTATTACCCCAACCTGATTAGTGTTTAATGTCCACAGCTAACAGCACTGTGTGCCATACCCCGAAAATCCATCTGCAATTGCAAACCCAGCCCCTGCAGCAATAACGTGCTGCTGACCTTCAGGAGGTTTAACAAGTAAGTGCTTAGAAGCACCAAAATCAGTCCTGCCTCTTCAGGAAGATGGGGACAGTCAACACAGTGCTGATGGGAGCAAGAAAACCTGCCGTTGCCCTTGGCAGTCTGGAGAGAAGCTCATGAGAGGTTCATAGTCCGGGAGATGTGAAAGCCAGCAGCGCTACAGGGTCCATGAGCATAAAACACATCCCTCTCTGGAGGCTTGCAAGGGCTAGTGCTGTGGAAACAAGGCACTGAGTGTGAAATTGCCACTCAGATACTGATGATGATTTATTTGCCAAATCTCCAGGTTCTTAATTTGATCCTTCATCTCTGAAGGGTGTGATAGTGTTCTGGTTACCAAGCCTTAAACAAGAACTCACTCAGTGATTTATATCCCTTACTGCAAAAATCATAAGTATCATCCAGGCAAACAAAGTACCAGCAGCACAACACAACTGGGCATTCTAGAGGCCAAGAGGTTTCCCAGACCCCAACTATCAAAACATTTTCCTCCTGTGGGACAACTCAGCAAGATAATCTGGGAGGCTGTGTCGGGAAGGAGGGGTTGCAAAGCAGAAACCTCAGCAATGCAGGAAGGCAAGTCCAGGTTCCACCCCAGTCCCGTGGGTCCAGAAAAGTCCAGTGAAGTGGTACCCATGTTGATCTCTTGAGTCCCCACTTCATGGCCTCCAACACTGCCTGTCCCTGAGCAGCAGGATTTAGAAGGATGGGGAAACAAGTTCAAGGCAGCAGAGATTTCCTGTCTTTTCTGGGAGATGTAGTGCAGGAGAAACAACGGGTGTGCAGCCCTAGGGCTGCAGCAGTAGCTATGGAGAGATTTTGCTGCTGCACAGCAGCCTCAGAAGGAACAGCCCTCTCCCTGCGGCATTTTCTACATTCAAGCCAGAAACAGGCCTGATTTGGCCCTAAATGCACATATAACAGAGTCACAGCTGTGAATTTCCTCTCTTCTCATTTTAAACTATATGAGCTGCTTTGCACAACCCCAGTATGAAGCAGCTTTTCCCATCCATGGAGCTGTTCTCCAAACACCACCCCAGCGATCTACTGGGAAACAGCCACAGCGCTAAACATCTGCACAAACGTATTGTGCCAGATGTTACCAAAAGATGATGCAGAGCTGAGTCTGGAGTTGGATTCCTGGAAATGCCACCCCTTCAAGCCTGCCCAGAACCAGCCCTGAGAAAGCAGAATCTACAACAAACATGGGAATGGAGCACACAGGCTACGATCGCAGCCTGTCTGACCCCCTGGGAGATTTTGCTTGTCACACAAACAGCAACTGGGCACACAAGTAAGCACAAGGGCAGACAGAGCTACTGTGACAGGAATGCCAAAGAAAGGGAGGAACTAGCTCCAACCAGCCCCACATAACCATCTCCAAGCAGGTCTCGCACAGAGATCTTCCTGGCTGCTGATTAGCCACAGGGGCAGGCTCTGAGTCTGCCACACTGGTCTCTCTGGTGCTCCTCAGCTCTCCATGAGGTCTGTGGCTCTGGCTGCACAAGCTCTAACCAAGCAGTGGCATGAATCATGCTTTCCCAGGGATGGGTGCCTGCACTGCTTCTTCCCAGCCCCAGAGCAGCCAGCAGCCCCACTCTGCCTGCCCAGACTTCTCCTCTGGGCTGTGAGCAAGAGAAATATTGTAGTAGAAATGCAGGTGAAGCCCCAGGACATCCCCTTTGCAGGAAGATGGAGGCTAGACCCAGTTCACCCCAGATACTGGCTCACCACTAAGGGTGGACACGGCTCCTCAAGGAGCCTGGCACCCAGTGGCAGTGCCCTCCCTGTTACCCAAGGGCGCCCCACACCCAGGGCCTGACTCTGATCCACATGGGGAACCTCTGGTCTGAGTCCACTGACCCTTCCCAGGCGTTTCACCCTGGGCTGCCTCTACTGGTGACAATTTCCACAAAGTTAGTTTAAAAAAAAAAAAAAGAGCTCGCACTGCACCGTGAAGAACGTCACGAGGATTATGTGGTGCCGTGTGGTTTCTGTGCCGTTCCTCGACAAATTGTGCAGAGGTCAGACAGCTCCGAGCGAAGCGCCTGCAGGGTTCACACATGCACACGTGCACGTCCAACGCTCACAAATATTTGCGCACGCAGATACAACTTACGTACTTGCTTTCCTTGTTGTCTCTTAATTTTCAAAGTCATTCAGAGTGAAAATATGTTTCCTCTTTGTGAATGGACAAATGGAACACAGATGGCGCATTAACTGGAAACATCTTTTGTTCCACTATGTTCATATATTCATTCTCTTCAAGGACAGAAGGCGCCATTTATGACCATCTCTACAACGCTCCTGTTCTTTACAACTTGGTGATCTCCTCCTAAAAGCTGCAACAAATCGTCACCTCATCCCCTCTTACCAATACTACAAAAGCCCAGGTTGAAGGACCATCAGTGTCAGCAGAGGCGTCGGTCACAACTCGCTGATGCAGAGCAAGGCTGCCCTTGTGTTTCACTGCACTGAAGTCTGTAGCTCTTGGTGTCTCCTGTGACAGCTTTCTGTGACTCCTTTGGACTTGCTGCTCCCCAGCTAAAAGCACTGAGGCAATCGAGTGTGAAACAAGGGCCGGAGAAATTTCCTAGATGTTTCTGCATAAATGTGCAACTTGCTTTTACGTAAGAATGGAACTTTTGGAAGGACCCAGTGTGTCCCAGCTGAAAGACCTGAAGTGCTGGGGATTGCAATAAGTCCCTCGGTAGGCTGGCCTAATAGACAAATTACCCTGAAGAACTATTTAAGCCTCATTTCTCAGTCAGTTTTTCTCTTAGGCCAGCTTACCGAGGGACTTACTGCAGTAGGTGTCTTTCCCTGTTATGTTCTCCGCTTGGGTACGTGGTGTTTGCTCATCATGATGTTGTGCATATTCCCGTTACCTCCAGAAATACCTAATCCTTTCCAGAACCGTCCTGATTTTTGGTGTTAGTGAGGTCAACATGCTACTGAGTCCTGCCGGTTAAACACGCACAGAGTGAACACGGCGTTATTCTTGCAAGAGGATGTTTTCATTTTATCATTTCAGGGCTATCAGGTTTTATACCACAGGTGACAGCTTCAAAAACAAATTTCACATGTTCAGATGTCACTCACATGCCATTTGTCAGGCTTGATCAAGAATTAAGAGATGTGTCCTGAATTGAACTTTACCCTTAACTAGCTAGCTCTCAAAATTAGCTACAAAAAAAGGAGGGAGATAATAAGAGCAGCCCAGCTGCAGGTGCTCTGAGTAACAGCCTCAAGAATGTGCAAATCATGAAGGGAACACAAGTAACTATGAATGTAAACAAGATGAAACACAAATGTGACCTGTGCATGGAGACACCAGCGAAGCAGGGAGAGAGGAAAGCTTCTAACCCCTGACAAACTGTTTATTTAATCACAGGCATGGTTACAAGGAAAGGACAACAGGCAGAGCCTGGATACTGGGTGCTAAGGTTTTGGGTAGAGCTGGGCAGGGACGCCATGGGATCGAGAGCAGAGCAGAGAGCAGAGGGATAGGGAAGATGGGATCTGACCCCAGTCTCCCCGCCACCATCCCCACCTTGTGCATGATGTCTTCATTCAGCAGAGAAGGGAATCCCTCCTGGGGAGTGTGGTCAGTCACATACATCCAGTGGATTTCTGTGTTGGAAGGTGAACTTGGGACTTGACACATGAGAAAATGAGGCTCAAGGTGACTCTCAGGCTACCAGGCAGGTGGCTGCAGGAGGCAAAGACCAACCTGCCTGTGAGATGAATTCACTGCAGGGTGGGCCATTTCTGTCTGAATGTAGCCCAGTGCGCTAAAAACTGGGAGAAAACAGTTCTGCGGTGTAGTCCCCTCTCTACAAGCCAGTCCTTTTATCCTGCAAACCACAGCTCACAAGGGCCAGGAGCCAAGAGCAACGCTGATCATGAGGTGTCAGGAAATGTTTGCCATGACTTTATCCTTAAAATAACCCCTGTAGACATTTTGCTCAGCAAAGAAAGGTTCTGCCCAACCTCTCGGCGCACAAAGCAAGATGAACCCCAAAAGAGGAGTGATGGATCATTCACTGAACTCCCATTAGAATGATAACTACACTCTAGATAGCCAGCAGGGAATAGAGTAGGAGCAGGGAATGCAGTTGGACCATCGCTGGCTGGGTCCAAAGCAGGGACTTCATCCTCTGCCACTACCGCTTTGATTGCTCAGCCAGACTGAGAGCTGGTGAGAGCTTTGAATCATGCAGGCAGGTCAGCTCCCTTGGCTGCCTTAAGGAAAAAAAAAAAATAGATCTTAGGAAACAAATGAACCTCTCAGTGCTGTAATAGAAAAGTGATGTGTATGGTGCTTGCACAAGTGAGATGCAACTCAGAGCTCTGTTATGGAAATTTTGCTCTGTGACAAATATGTTATGAATGACTTGCCTTGAAAACGCGCCAACATGTAGGTGCTGCTATCACAACATTCAATGACTGTAACTTACTGCGAACGCTCTTGCGATAAATCATGGAAAACCTTGCTTGTGCTATCTTTAGTCACTGCAGTGTTTCACTCTCACAAGTCACTCACAGCTCTAAAAATACAGTTTATATCATTGGATTCCTGGAATTCTTCTAGTTCTTACATTCTGATTTAAGTGGCATTAAAGCTGGGCTGCACAGTTCAAGGCTGCAGGCTGATATTTCATTGGGGATTAGATATCACCTGGGTTCAATACAATGTTTCCAATATTTGTTTGATTTGGATCCAAAGGTAATTTGGAAAATCTTCCTGTAGATACACCTCTTACCTGGCTGTGTGGAGCAAGGGCTAGATTTTGCTTGGGACCAGAAAGTAATTTAATAACAATTCCAATATAGATTTAAACTAAAACACATGCTCGTCACAAGAACTGGGTGGACACTACGTGGGGTTTTCTACCCAAAGCCTGTAGCTCTCTTGCCTCTTCTGGCCTATGCACTGTGATGTTGTGATGACTTCTAGGTCAGATAGCTCTCTACTTTTTGTTTTGTTTTGTTTCACTTATATGTCTTTCGTAGCAGTTATTGATTCAGGAACACCAAGAGCAAGAAAGTCTTGAACTCCCACCAGCCTTTCTGGATTTGATTACCAGCTCACCGATGGCTGATAGTTTGAGCAGAATTTAATGCTTTCTAATTTTCCTTGATAGGGTCTACGAAGCACGTTATATTTTTTTTTTATCCCAACTGGCAGCTCAACAAAGCCCAGCAATATAAAGCTCCATTTGTGTAATAAACTGTTGTACAATCTACTACTTAAGAACACGGGGCCATGAAAATGTGCAACCTTTCTGCACATTACATTAAACGCAAACCAGATGGGCACTTGAAAATCCTCCTCTTTGTTGCAGGGGGCTAAAGGAGCTGATGGTCAGAAGGTCTTATTTCACTATCCAAATAAACAGAAGGGTTTAACTACATTATTTTCCAAAATCAGCAATGGGAAACCTATGTGGAAACATTATGAGCGGTGTGCAAACACGTTGCTGAACTAGAGTAGGCAGGAGGGGAACTCTTCAGCTCTCCTAACGGCACCAGACAATCAGCGGCCTCTGGGCGTATGCCTGCGAAACAAATCCATCACCTGCAGTGGGAGCTCTGATACCCAAACTTGGAGACGTATATAGAGATAAATGGGTAAAATCAATCTCTTCTCTAAAAGCTGTCTTGGACAGAGATGATCATCTAAACTCCTATAGTCGTTGCAGAGAAATGGGGCTCAAATTGGCACTCGGAGAGATACATGGCCAAAGTCATCCACAGATCCTGCATCCTCACCGCCTTCCCCACTGCCACGAAGGTGTGCAGAGAAATCATTGTCTTCAGTCAGATAACGAATGAGCAGGTGAAAGGCAAGAATTGAGGTGTGGGCAGAATATTGTGCGCCCTCACTCTAAGAGAAGCCATATGTGGACCTGGTAACTCAACAGTCTCACTACATGGACGGGTGAAATGGGCTGGGCAGAGCATTGGTTGAGAGGGTCAAGTCACCATGTTGAGCTCGAAGTACCTATTTCTGCCAAGACAAAAGTGCAAGAGCCCAAGGATCCAGATGCATGCAGAGCACGTTGGAGGGAGGGTCTAGGCAGATCTTATCTCTAAATCCTTCATTAGAGTGACTTTAGGAAGACCTGCAGCCATGTTTGCCTTAGGCTTTTCTGAGACAACAGTTCACAGCTCTGCCCAGTTCAGGCCAGCGTGGACCAGAATTTAGGAGGAGAAGATTCCATTGAGCATATAACCACCATGGGCTGTGAGACTGGGCACAGTCATGGTAAAAGGGCAGCCTGACACTGTACAGTCCCAGGGGCAGAGAAGGGCCAGGGGCTGGGGGTACAGCAGGGCAGGCAGATGTCAGGATTCTTGCTTGTTGTAGAGGTGAATGTCTCCATTTTCCTGGACAAATGCATCCAGTCCTGGGTTTTTTGTAGGTCCTGTCGAATGGGCTTTCTGCTTGCTCAAAGGTGATTTATTTTTACAAATTTAAATGAAATCCCCTTAGTCATTTTTGAGTAATACTAGAGTCAAAAAGACTATATTCTTATTTAAAAATATCTTAGCTAGACTGTTTTTATTAAATCAAAGTTAAGTCAAATAAAGACTGCAGTTTGAAAGTTCAGACTCAGGCAGGAGCTAGTCTTCTCTGAGGAGCTGTGCCCTTGACAGACAGGTGTCTGTCCAACAGCCACTGAACCACCACAGATCACCAGCCTGTATCTGGAAAGAACACAGAGTAGAGGCCAGATCCTGCATTTCTGAGGTGCACACCCTGCACCCTCAGGACATGGGATGCAACAGGGCAGGGGGAGGAGGTCATGCATCTCGCACTTGCTTCTCCTTACATTCCCTGGCAGATCCCTAAAGACAGGAGTTTCATCCCTTTCATCTAACTCATTCCCAGGCATTGTCTCTTTCAGTGGTATAACCTTGGATGGCAGGTTCCTGCTCCCTCTTGCTGCTCTCCCCCATGTCTTTGTGCAGTGAGGGGTAAGGATGGGAGTGAATACACGCACATTCAGTGCCCTTCATGGGGGTGGGATATGAGGAGACATCGACGTATGGCTTTCTCCCCATGGCAACCCCAACTACTGACCCTGGCAATAGGGTAGAAGGCCCTTTCTGCAACAAGCCAACAAATGGCACTGTGTGGGACAAGGAGGCAGGGACAAATCTGCTTCAGGGCTTTCTGGTGTCCTGCAGGGCAAAGGGAGGTGAGTGCTGTTTAGTGCTGTGGAGGGCAGCCTGTGAGGCCATGGGATGTCCCCCACCCCCTTCACTCCCTGGCTGGGTGCTCCTCAGGCCGCTCCACCCGCCCTGTGGGAGCTGTCACACCAGAGAACATGACATCAAAGGCAGGCCCGGGTGCCATGCGACATGCGTGACATTTGGTGGGCTTGCCAGCTCCTGAGATGATGTGAGATGAAAGGAGACGGCTGTTCTCAAATGGGGACGGCAGGAAGAGCCGAGTCCTTGTGCTGTCTAAGTGTGCAGAAGAAAGGGAGAAGCAGCAAAAAGAAGAGAGCAAAGGGCTGGAGGGATGCCCAGACTGTGGGGGGGCTCTTCGCACTTAGAGATACTGCAAACAGTCCAATGTAGAGGGACTGCAAGGGTGGAGCTACGTCCCAGTGGGCCACCAAGCCAACAGCCCTGGGGGGCATGAACCTCTGACATAGGGTCAGCTGTGAGGTAGACACTCGGGTGTTGCAGGACTTAGTGCAGTCAGCGTCTGCATGTCTGCTGGTCATGCTGGGAGGCAACTTTTGCCTGTGGGCACCTGCAGATGTTTTTTCTTTGCCTTCCCGTAACAAAAACCGTGTGAGAAAACGGATGCAAAAAATAAAGATGTGAAAGCTACAGAGAAAAAGTGACTTTTTTGTATCACCAAACAGTCTGCCCTATTAAAAGTCCATGTCATCTTTCCTGTTATCATATTATCTTAGGTATACTTTGATTGCTGAGACTGTAGAAAAGAAGTGCCCTCGCTGGCGCGACTGAGTCTCGCTATGGGCAGACTCTAGGCCCAGTTCTCTGCTGTGTTACTCCAGTCTGACACCAATACATTGCCATGATGACATCATTTGGATTACTTCTGATTTATAGCGATTGAGAAAAATTGGGTCCCGTACAATAATGCAAACAATCAAAGACACAAAGCAAAAATAGTGCCTTCGAGCTGCACTTTCACATTGCGTGATATTTTGACGACTTAATGTTGAAAGGCTTAGAGTGCACAAAAGGAATTTTCTTCATTTCATATATTATACAGTTGCCTGAAAGAAATGGCAAACGGCTCCTCAGCCCGAGCATGCTTTGCGCAGGCTGAATTGCACGGTTTTCTGTCTCTCAGCTCTCTACCAACACATCTCCACTGCAACTTTGATCAGTATCTACCAGCAAGACTGCTTCCTGGACCCATGACCAGGGAAACACAAATGACCCTTGCAGAAGCCTGGTCTAAATTCTACTCTCTCTTACATTCATTGATCTGAAGCAATTTTGTTGAAAACAAGGTTATCTCAGGCATCCAGTACTCCATGAGAGCAGAAAGGTCCACCAGTGCCTTTGCAAACAAAATACCCTTTCTGTTCCTTCTGCACTGATCACATCTCATTAATTCCCCAGAAAAATCCCATTACTACAGTCAAAACATCAATCTCTTCCTAAGACCGTAAAATGCCACATTTCAGCCAAAATTATACCAAAAACTTGAATCACAAAGGACATGTTAACTGCCTGAAGTCTGGCAATAGCATTTGACTGACCCAGAAACACTGATCTGAGCAGCCACTTCCATTAAATCTCAAAACGTTACCATCGGAAACATCCTCAAAACCACCGTGCATGAAAATAACGACGAGCCGCAAACCCAACACATGCAAGAGATGCTGAAGCAGGATTTATCCCATCTCACTCCCCCTCTCTTGACACCGCTGGGTGAGGAACTTACCGTTCTTCCGCTCTGCAAAAGGTGGTGGTTGGAGCTTGGTGCCCTCTCTCACTTCGCTGGCAGCTTTTTCTTTGGGTGCCTTTTCTTCTTCATTTCTACTTGGTGCACTTTTGTGTTCCAAGCGATCCTGCTTGATCACACCATTCATCACCGTGCCTGAAGGGACTGGTCCAGATTCTGGCTGCTCCACTTCGGATGATCCGATAAAGAAGAAGCAAACACCAAAGTTATCTCTGGAAGAGAAAAGGAACAGGTAAGTCGGAGGTCCCCAATCCACCCATGGAACACTGAACAAAGACAGGCATTTGTGAAACAAATCAGAGCACAGAGAATTAATTACTTGATCTGTTCTCCTGCATTAGACACATTGCAGGGGAAGACTCCAGGATTCCCTATTGCCTACTTGATTCCGTTCTCCTTGTCTAATGGGTCTTGTCTAATTTCCACCTGTAAGCACCGAATATGTGCAGAAAACCAGGGGTGTTATGAAAAAACCATAATCATGGGGCCTCCACATACAGAGCTCTTGAGCTATTAGAAAGACAGAACAGATCTACAAAAGAAAACCATCTTCCTTTATATAAAGCTCTGGTCTGCTGAGAAAACTGGGTGACAGAAATAATTCCACACAACACAGAACAGGCTGCTAATTACATGACACAGATAGCAAACGATGAACAGCAAACACCAGCTGGCTTTTAGACCAGGAAGTGTGCAAACACCCTGTGAAGTAAAATATGCACAAGAAACCTACTATTTGACGTGAAAGTTGTGATTAGCACGCATGGTAAATTTAAAGCCTTTGTGAAAAATTCATCCACATTAGGTAAAAAAATCTCAAGATGTTTTGAAGGATGGGAGGAGTTGTTTGTTTATTTACCGCATTATCTTACTCCAAGGTTTATGGTCAAAATACAACTGGAAAACTCTAAGGAGATTCAGTAAATTCAGGTTGTGCTTCTACAAACGCTGGGCAAGGAGGTGCTTCCCTTGATGACACTCGTGTCTCACCAGAAACAGGGAGGGGAAGGATTCAGTTCTCGTCAAATTTGTTTGTGGGAAGCAGGCACATGACCCAGGCAGAGCTGCTGATACTTAGGCCCAGCAGAAGAAAGCTGCAAGGACCGTTTCAACAAAGCATTGTCCAAAAAATATCTCCAGATGCTAAGTGAAAGTGAATGTCTGTAAGAATCAGCACCAGCTCCTAATGAGTCCCATCAGGAAAGAGCTGAGGAGAGCTAAAAAAGGTCATTTGTAGAGAACAAGAATAGAAAAGTGCAAGATTGATTCAGTGATAAAATCTGATTTAATACAAAAAAAGTTACCAATTTACTGTATAAGGAAGTAAGAATAGTGCATTGTATATGATACCATCTCCTCCGTGCTACATGTGCCAACGCTATCTCACACCCCTCTTCCTACCCTGTACCAGCAGGGATTTTACCATCTGCTTTTTCATCCATGTCCACCCCCACCTGCCCCAATCATCCCCCTGCGGCCATGTCCCACCAGCTGCAGATCAGACACTGCATCTGTCTGTCCTACTTTACACTGTTTTGTTGGGAGATTCCATGAAGGATACCCCTGGGGTGAGTGGATGCACTGGCCAGGGAGGTCCAAAGATGCTTCTGTCACTTTATCACTTTGCAGGTGGAACATAAAACTATCCCCGTGTTCCTTGCCTGAGACAGGCTGTGCTCATGCTGAGGCTCTGAAGCAAAATGCAGAATCACACACAAAAACTCCAAACTCAGTCC
>WEIS01061114.1:0-15813 GCA_013389965.1 Todus mexicanus | reverse complement strand
ATGAACAATTTAATCTCAGTGATTAAGTTTCTTCCTACCTCCTTCACCTTGCTAGTAAAATAATTTGCAGGGTCTAGCAAAATAATTCTAGTTACATTTGTGTATTTCTTCTAGCCAAGTTGCTTACAAAATGTACTGCTTTCTTTGTCCTTTTCATCAGCCAGATATGGTGGATTAATATTCTAAAAAGTGTGGTAGATGATATCATCAAATCTCTTACCCCTTAAACAGAAGGACAAAAAAAAAGCCTGTACCCATTAATTAATTCCATCAGGTGTTTCACATAACTAGTTAATACTTCAACATAAGAAGCCAGAAGATTGTTCAGAGCTAAGGCACTCACATTATAAAAATAGCACGTTTCTCCCCCAATTGGCAAGCTGCCAACAGATTTTAAGGATTATTTAGCAGTCTTAAAACCTTAGGAAAGTTAAATGGAACAGCTGATAGGTCATTCTGAGACAGGGAATCCCCTGGATGCTGCATTTTTGTGTTGAAATAAAGGCCCAGTGGAATTAAACAGAAGCAAAGTTACGCCATCCTGAAACACGGTTGAATTGAAAAGGTCTCATAAGAGGGAAGACAAAACAGAAGCAGCTAGTTATGTCTTCTTAATGGGACTGAGTATTAAGATCTTCAGTTCTTTTGGATGGAGAAGTCAAAATTCAACTTCAGTCTTCCCATTGTCTGAAGCAGTCAACATGGTTGCATCAAAAAGGGGGTCATACTCAACCAACTTGATAAGCAACGATGAAATGACTGGCCTGGTAGGTGAGAGGAGAGCAATGGATATTATCCACCTGGACTTCCATAAGGCTTTGTGTGACCCACAAGATCTTTATAAATGAAGTTAATGAAATATGGGTTAGGTGAGCAGATAGTGAGGTGGAGTGAAAACTTATTGAACAGCTGGACGTAGAGGGTAGTGATAAATCACACAAAGTCTAGTTGTAGGTTAATAGCTAGCAGTACACCACTGTGGTCACTACTGGGTTCTGTTCTATTTAACATCTTCATTCATGATCTGGATAACAGAGCAGAGTGTACCCTCAGAAAGTTTGCTGATCACACAACACTAGGAGGAGCGGCTGATAGGCCAGAGGGTCATGCTGTTATTCAGAGACACCTGAACAAGCTGGAGAAATGGGATGACAGGAACCTCCTGAAGCTAAACAAAAGCAAGTTCCACAAGTCCTCCACCTAGAGAGGAATGAGGAACAATCCCATGCACTGGTATATGCTGGTTAACATCCCAGCTGGAAAGCAGTTTGGCAGAGAGAAGAACCCAGGGGGGCTTGTGAACACCCAAGTTGGACACGACCCAGCAAGCTGTCCTTGTGGCAAAGAAGGCCAGTGGCATCCTGGGCCATATTAGGAAGACTGTTGCCAGCAGACTGAGGAAGGTGATAGCTTCCCCTCTACTCAGCACTGGTGAGGTTGCACCTGGAGTACTGTGTACACTTCAGGGCTCTCTAGTACAGCAAAGACATAGACAAACTAGAGAAAGTTCAATGAAGAGCCACAAAGATGACAAAGGGACTGGAGTATCTCTCATACAGGGAAAGGCTGAGAGAGCTGGACTTGTTCAGCCTGGAAAAGAGAAAGTTCAGTGGGATCTCATCCATGTGTATAAATACCTGAAGAGAGGGTGCAAAGAACACTGAGCCAAGCTCTTTTCAGTGGTGCCCAGTGACAGGACCAGTACTGCACTATAATAATAGTTATATAACAGTGTCCTGGTTTAACCTCTGCTGACAACTAAATACCACGCAGTCTCTCACCCACTGCTTCCCCACCTCCCCACCCCCTCCTATGGCATGGAAGAAGAATCTGAATAAAAAAGCTGAAACCCTGTGGGTTGAGATAAGGACAGTTTAATAGAACAACACAGAGGGATAAGAAAACAACAGCAATAACTATAACACTAATGAAATAATATATAAAGCAAGTGATATAAACTGTGAGGCTCTATCAAGATCCACTTTCCCTGATGCTGGCCACATGAAGCGGCATGCTGACCACGGGCATCCCTACCCTAGGCCAGACCTTTCCTTAGATAGCAGGCATGTCGTCAGTGTGATACAGAATGTCCCATTGGCTGTTTGAGTTTTTTATTCTGGCTGTGGCCCCTCCAGCTGCAGTCCCTCCCAGCTGTTTGTGATAACTAACCCTACCCTAGATGAACCCAGGACAAATAGTTAATAATCAAAGAAACAGCTTTCAAAATAAGGCATCTAAGAGAAATTGTACATAGAATATGATCTATATTGATTGGACAACATTTTAATTAATACCAAATATCCCAAGACAACAGGGAACACTAGTAGTACTAAATATGGTCCAATCTCTGCAATGTTACAGCTTGCACTTACCGTTTTCATCAAGGTTGTGCATACAGCAGACTTAAATGCTTTCACAAACTCTTGATGTTAATTTTAAGTGGACTGCCTTATCAGAGAATCAGAAAAAGTAAATGCAGACATCTGCATCTAGATAATGAACTCAAAACTTTTATTAAATATCAGACAATCTTCAAATGTGGCATGAGCTGCCTAAAAATGAAAAGAATCTGTGGTAGTTTCCTTATTGATCTTATTTCTAACTACAAGTGACTTGCTATTTTGCTCAAAATAGCTTGTCTTGCTCAAAAACACATCAGGTATTCCAGATGTAGACAGCGAGACTGAGATGTTGTGGTTTGAGGATACATTTTGATTATAGTCCTTAACTTTGAGAAAAGATGCTGTCATTTTGTAACCAATGACAAGCCAAGAACTTCCACCTCTGCAGTAGACCAAAGGCTCTCCTAATTCTTCATAAAGCATCCTCGAAACTTATTGCTTTCACATTTCATCTTTATCCTTTAAGATTTGAAGCAGGAAAAACAATTTAATGTAGTATGTGACTTACATGGTTTACTTGACATGTTCTTAATAGATGCAATCATGTACCTGCGATTATCTTGTTAAACAATGCCACAGAGTCTTCCTATATAGGCCTCTTTTCCCAAACAGACTCTTTCACAATTCAGGACTTACTTCTACTCTGTCCAAATACCACTCAATTCAATAGTCCAAAGCTTTTATGAAAATCAGAATCTATAAACACTCTTTGTTTATTTCTTCCCTCATGGGGCAACTGTGTAAGTATGAAATTCACCATGTAGTCTTTGATCATAGAATAAGCAAAACTACATACTGTGTAAAGAAAATGCATCAAAAAGCACCAGGGTGATTTTTCCTCTAGCTCTTTGATCATTTTGAAGGATTTCAGAACTAGAAAATAAGTGTTTGGAAAAAGTCATTACTAACTCCAAACACATTTAACTAACTTCATTATTCAAATAATGACTGCTTAATGAAAACCATTAGAAACATTAACAGCAACAAACAAGAAAGAAACATTCTAACAAACAAAACTATAAAACTTTGGGGAGACAGAAGCAAGTTCATGTTTGTTTCTTTGTTGGTTTTGTAGTTTGCTGGGTTTTTTGTGTGTGTTTTATGTTTGTTTGTCTAAGTTTTTGCTTTGTTTGTTTAAATTTAGACTGTGATTTAATACCTTTATCCTCCAAGCATATTTCAATCCACTTTTTTTTCTGATCATGATTCAGTTTAATGAATAAAATGTATTGCTCCACAGGAAGGAACAAGATTTAACACTACACTAAAACAATAATTCTTGAGACTGTTTTCACATAGACACTGTTATTCGTTACAAATTTTCTTCTACCTACTTTGGATGGAAAGCCGAACAGAACAGAACAAGATCATGTATGTTCTCTACAGCTTTTCAAGAATTGTACTTTGCGCATATGCTATCCTAAAGCATGTTGGGTCTCAATATATTAGGAACTGGTAATTAATTAAATCCAAACCTTTATTTAGTCTATGTATACTTATGCTTTGAGACAACAAATTCTCATATTTTGTGTCTATATGTCTCTGATAAAGTTCACACTGGAAGCCTGTGCCTTAAATGCAGAAATATGCACTGCTGCAATTTTTGAAAAGAGAAATTATTTCAAGGTATGCTCACATTCATCAACTTTATGTAATTCCCTAAAATATTTTACAAAAAACTATTTTGCAGTTGCCTCTACCTGCCTGAGTGACTTCTGAGCTTCACAGAGCAGCAGGCTTGGCAGTCGGACCCTCCCCTTGGGCAGCCTCCCCAAGTTTACTTCCATGGAGCCCAAGTGTGTGGATTGAGTGAGCTTCACCCTTCCCCGTTTTGGGTGAGTGGGCACTCTGGTGTGGGAGCGTTCCCCATTTTACCAGCGAATGTATGCCCTTTTTGGATTATTGTCCTTAAGGTTTGGTTAAGTTAGCTAAGTAACTGTGCAGTAGTTTAATTTCGGACAAACATCCAAACTCGTATCGTTTGTAAGGAGTACTCGGTAATAAACCCTATTTTCATAGTGGCTGTCACTTGCTGTGTGGGTGCCTCCATGACAAAATCATATAGAATTTATCTATGGTATTTGGAGCCAAAGATTGAACAGATTGGAGGAGGGTAACCAAGATGAGATGTCAATCCAGTTAAGGACAAGCATTAATCTACTGAAAGAAGAAAAAGGAAAGCAGCAGCAGGAGCAAGTGTTCAATGAAAGTGGCTCTATTGACCCAAGCCAAACTACCAACAAAAGCATCTTGGTTGAAAGCAGCAAGCTGAATAACTCCAGCAATTGCTTATCACACCTCTGCATCTCACAAAACTTAATTTTTAAGAAATAAATTTGGAGGCAGCTCAAATTTTTGTTCTCTATGGGACAAGATGGACACACTGGTTAAGAACCAGGTCAGGATCCAGAAAGAGGCTAGGGAGCACAAGAGCATGGTGGGAATGTATTGCATCCACTCAAATCAGGGTGAGAAAGTCAACAGAGCCTTCTTCAAACAATTGCAGAATATGTGGGAACACAGACCCTGATGTGTATGGGAAACCTCAAACTCCCTAACATCACAGGGGAAATGCAGCAGGATCCAAGTAGGAAAGGAGGTTTCTGGGTCATGTCAGAAACAACTTGATGTAGGTATTGGATGACACAACCATGGGTGTTGTGCAGCTGGATCTACTGCTATCTACAAAAAAAATCCTTGGGAATGTCATAATCAGCAAATGTTTTGGCTGCAATAACCATGAATTGGAGTTCAAGATGCTAAATGGAGTGAAGAAGGTGAGTGACAGAGAACAGACCATAGAATTCAGAAAAGTAGTCCTCAGCTTCTGAAAACTTCTGAGTGGAATACCATGGCAGGCAGTTTTGGATGGTGAAAGAGCTGAGGAACTGGCAGGTCTTTAATGAAAGTATCCTCTAGTTGCAAATAAAGTATGTTTTGATAACTGGGAAGATGAGCAGATGCCTGAGGAGACTGGTTTGTCTAAGTGGGGACCTTCTGTCAAGTTCTAGTGGAAACAGTGCAGCACACAGGAGGTAGGAACAGGGACAAAGGAGGAATTCCAATGTGTTGCCCACACATATAGGCATAGTTCAGCTATGGAGTTCCCAGTACTGAAGTTTATCATTTTAAATGTCACATAAGGCAGCAAGAAGAGCTTATTATTGCTAAATTACTAGTAAAAGGCTGAAAAAGGAAAATGTGGACCTGCAGCTTACGTTTCAGGTGATATAGTAACAAAATCATAGAATCATTAAGGTTGGAAATAACCTTCAAGATCATCAAGTCCAACCATCTGTTAAACATTATCATAACCATTAAACCATGTCCTGAAGCATCACATCTACATGTTTCTTGAACACCTTCAAGCATAGTGACTGCACCACCTCTCTGGGCAGTCTGTTCCAATGCCTCACCACTCTTTCAGTAAAGAAATTTTTCCTAATATCCAATCTAAACCTCCCCTGACACAATTTAAGCCCATTACTTCTCATCCTATCACTAGTTACCTGGGAGAAGAGACTAACACTCTGTCACTACAACCTCTTTTTGGGTAGTTGTACAGAGCAGTAAGGTCTCCCCTCAGCTGCATCTTCTCCAGACTAAACAATCCCAGTTTCCTTAGCTACTCCTTGTAAGGACTCCTCTGGACTCGCTCCAGAACCTCGATGTCTTTCCTATACTGTGGTGCCCCAAACTGAATGCAATACTCAAGCTGAGACCTCACCAGTACAGAGGCCAGATCACTTCTCTACTCCTGATGGACACATTGTTCCCAATACAGGCCAGGATGTTGTTGGTCTTCTTGGCCATGTGGGCACACTGCTGGCTCATGTTCAGCTGGCTGTCCACCAGCACCCCTAGATCCTTCTCTGCCAGGCAGATTTCCAGCCTGTAGGTGGAAAGCCTGTATGCTTCCCCAAGCCTGTAATGTTGCAGGGGGTTGTTGTGACCAAAGTGCAGGACCTGACACTTGGTGTTGTTAAAACCTCATAAAATTAGCCTTAGCCTACCAATCCAACGTGTCCAGATCTCTCTGCAGAGCCTTCCTACCCTCGAGCAGATCAACACTCCTGCTCAGTTTGGTGTCATCTGCAAATTAACTGAGGGTGCACTCAATCCCCTTGTCCAGATCATTGATAAAGATATTAAACAAGACTTGCCCCAAAACTGAGGCCTGGGGAACACCACAAGTGACTGGTAGCCAACTTGATTTAACTCCATTCACAGAGAAGGGTGACATACTTGTGTAATCTTTTCCGCAGTCTTCACTAAAAAGGCCTCTGTGTTTAGTGAAAGGATTCAAGGAGAGTAACTACCTGCATCAGATGAGATACAAGTCAGGAATTATGTGCTACACAAGTCTGCGGCATTCTATGGGCTGCATGCAAAGTTGCTGAGAAAACTGCCCCATGTCTCCAAAAATTAGGAACAGTCAGCAAGGATTTAGCAATGGTGAATCATGTCTGACCATCACAGTTACCTTCCATAACTAGATTTGTGGGTGAAATGAGGTTGTAGATGTCCTTCACTTCTGTTTTACAAAGCATTTCCATCACTGTCACATACAATATTCCTATATCCAAGTTACGAAGTTGCACTTCAGTCAACAAAAGCTGAACAGGTACCAGCAGTGTGCCCTGACCACAAAGCAGCAGCACAGCCAGGAGATGAAGGTAAGTTATGCTCCCCCTCTACTCACAAGCACACAGATCAAATACCAGCTCCGGTTTTGCATGCTCCAATATGAGAAATATAAAAAGAAAATAAAGCAGGTTTATTGTAGAGCCACCAAAACGATCTGTGACAGGAGCACTGAACTGTGAAGAAGGGTTGAGGGAAAGGAAAATAGACGACTTCAGGGGGATCAAACAGCAGCTTGACAGTACCCATGATGAAGTCATCAAGACCTCACACAACTGGCTCTTCATGGTGGCTCACTTCAAAGACAGAAGAGGTACCAGCAGTAAGCTAAAATAAAAGAGGTAGAGACTGAATAGAAGGATAAAAAAAACTTCAATCTGAGGACAGTGCAGAAGTGGGTGAAGCTGCCCAGACAGGTTGTGCAGTAGCCATCCCTGAAGATCCAAATTGGATAAAACCCTGGACACCTTCATCTGATTGTACAGTTGATCGTGCTTTGAGCAGGATGCTGAACTAAAAACCTCCCGAAATACCTTTGATCCAGGATCATCCTATGACCTGATATAAATAACATGAGCTAAAAATCAGTCTAAGCCTATTTCTTCACAGCTATTTTCTTCAAAGGTTTTCCAACTACTGCAAGTCTATACAATATTTATTCCTTTTATTATCCTGACACACTTCATGTTTACCTGCATAACAAAAGTACAGATTGCACAAAGTTTATGCACAATTTAAATCATCACATAACACTGTGTTCTGTGGGCTTTAATATCTTCAACAATGCATAAACACCAAGTTAACTCTCCACAGAAAGATGAATTTTACAGTATTAATGAAGATGTCTCTTAAAGAACTTGAAGTCAGTCATCAGGTTCTTTTAACACATGCATAGCTGCTATGTACACACTGATAGTAAAACTTGATATCTAGCTTTATATGTTTCTACACACACAACAGATATATTTGGATCTACCTGTTTTAAATATAATTAGATGGATGCACATTCATTTAACATCTACCTAAACAGAAAACAAGGGAGAGATATTGTCCCTGAAGCAGTTTCAGTTCATAGTTATTTATCTACCAGCCAATATAGTAACACGAGTGTGCTGTGCGGGGAATCTGACATTGACAAAGGAGCATAAATACACACGAGACAAATCTAAGTCTTAATAAGAAGATATACTAAGAGCACATGATTTTTGTTGTTTGCTTGACTTACAAATTGTATTGCAGTTACATTCTGAGTTTTGGTAATTAAAGGACTGAAGGAGATTGATAACAGTAAATTTAAAATGACAGATCACCTGGAGGTGAAAGGTCGAAGTGCAAAAGGGAATGAGTCAAAAGGAGTAAGTTAAAATGCTAATTTAAAATTCAGGGTAGCATGGAATACATTAGAAGCAAACAAAACACCTCCACAACAAATAAATAAACTCACAATAATAATTAAAAAAAAACCTTAGCCAGAAGACTCCTTACATGTAGGAGGCCACAAGAAAGAACAATATGATAGAGGCAATTGTGAGAAAACAAACTAATCTAAACTAAAGCTTTTAATGAGCTAACTCAGTACAGAAGTCAATCAGTAGACCCAAAAAAGGACATTTTCATTAAGCAGAAGAATAAGCTGCACAATCTGTGAATACTAAAGCAAGAAATAGAAACCCAGTTAGCTGGAAAATCATTAGAGAGCTCAAACAATAGAATGAGCACAGAGCATTCCATTGATGTGAACCTCCCTTTTTTTTTTTCCTCTCTTTTTTGGCACAATGTGCTGGTTTCAGTGAAATTTTTGCTATGGCTAAGAGACAGAGAGTAGGAGAAATGCTACAGCAAATGGCCACTCACCATGTCCCTGGGGTATTTACATAGCTGACAGAGCTGGTGTTTTCCCTCTCTAGTTAAAATTAGAACAGTACAGGTTCTGGTGCCAATCAATAATTTTAAGATAGTCTCAGTAATCTCACACTTCATCTTTCTTCCCTAGAAATAACAAGACAAGTTGAATCATCCCAATAGCTTGGAAAATATCTGGAAATTCACAAACATTCTATGAAATGGAAGAAATGTTTTCCATCTTGAGACACTTCTATTCATCAAAACCACCTCAATCAAGTACACCTAAGAAATGTAAATGGAATCTGAAATACAAGCCATGCATTTATCACAGATTTTCTGTGCTGTCATGTTCATTGGTATTCACTATATCTTTCCTAGTGCAGAATTTACCAATCACAACCAAATTTGAAAAAATAAAAATAAAAATGTTGTTTGTAAACCAAACAACACCTACATTGATAATGATTGACTTTCAGCAGTCTAAAGGCTTTGAGTGGTATAAATGATAGCAGAATTTAACTGCTTTTTACAGAATAATAATAGATTGAGAGTTTTGTAATGCAAATATGTAAAATTGTATACTATCAAATTTTTCTTTCCTATTAAATGCTTCATCTTACCTGCTATGCTTAATATGTGGGGTGTTACAAATAGAAAACCTTTCCCAATCATCGCTAGAAAACCTGGCTCATCTGCTTTTTTTAGTCATAAATAATGAGCCAGTTTGCATGATTAATACAGGAAAAAGACTATGTACAAGCTGCATACTTTAATTGAAGCATAAATCATACAGCTGGTTATAACTTAGAACTATTATAATAACAAATGATTATATTTTCTCTACTTGCTTTGCATGCTTAATATAAAACTAAATTAATGTTCGTCTGGTAGCTGCTACATACCAGTGGTTGTAATCTGCTGCCAAGAAGCTATTAATCTAACTGCCAAGGCGGTTTAGAAAGTTGAAGTACCTATGCTTTTTATATGTAATTACTAGTTAAAAGTCACAAAGAATTCCCCATTCAGGAATAATTTCAAATCTATAGTTAATTCTAAACATAAAGGTAGTCCTACCATTTCAGCAAAGGACTCAAGTACACAATTCATTTTCTCCCTCCATATCCTTAGATTTGTCATTTAATGATTCCTTAAAAATATGACTTGGTTTTGATATTCAGTGTTTTTGAATCAGCCATATTCAATTCCAATTTGTCTTCTTGATCCAGCAGCTACCACAAGAAATATGTGCTTAAAAATAGGCCATACTTTCTAATATAGGCTTATGGGGCTTTTTGTAGCAATTCAGAAAAAACATACCTAATCGTATACGCTGGAAGTTGTCAAAAGAGAAAGGATCCTGAAGTTTACCCATATTTTGAAGCTCCACGTCTGTGTGCAGTCACTAAAAGCTGAGTTCAACCGAACTATAGATTCTTTCAGAGAAGATAAGTACTCTGTATTTGAACAAAAGCATATTTGGAACTTGTGCTGCTAGAATTCAGGAAAATTTTGCTTCTACTAACTAGCAAATATGCGTATGCTTGAGAGGACAACATTAGAGAACTTGTATTAACATACAAAGAGCTACATCATAAAACACTACAGGAGAGCAACTACCTGCAAACAATCTTGTATATGCAAAAGAGCTTCCAGAACCATGGAAAAATTTTCCTTAGAGAAACTTTAACATTATTATTTTTTTAGATAATTACATTCATGCATTGCACAGAAAACAAACCAAAGCAAATCCCCAACAAAACCTACAAAAATGCAACAACATTTTCTTCAAAGCATTGCAAATTTTAATGTATGTTTTCTAGTGGGTGCTGACTCGTACTACCTTACTTGTCAGTAAGACTCCTGCAGTATTTTTTTTCATATTTATTTTTTGTCTTCATCAAAGTACTACCAAAGATCCACAGGGAAAGTTGAGAGTTTTAGAAGATTTCCTTAAAGCTAGTAATGACACTGTTTACATTATTTTGTTCTTGCAAGAGAACAGATGAATAAGAGAATGATGTACAGCTGTGTTAGTCACAATATTCAATGGAATTAAGAACATAAAATGTTACCTAAATAGCACAGAAAGAAATTCAAAACCCTACAAATATTAAAACACAGGAACACACTCTACTTTGATTTTGGGGACCTACCTTCCAGAGATGATAACCTTTTTTAAGACTCAGTTTAGGCTGGACTGCAAAGTTTAAGTAAGATCAATTCTAACTGAAACACCAGGACATACTAATTGCATCATGTAACTGCCACAAATGACATCTGTCTTGATCAGCTTGGCAATACTTTGCATGATTTCTATAAAGATCACTCCTCAACTGGTGTCCAGTGCCCAGCAAAATTAACTGAGAAAGGGCTACGCCTACTTACTATCTTTTTGATGAGGGCACTTCAGACAAGAATTTGCTCCTTCAAAGAGAGGACACTTCTATTTCAAGAAGAATTAGGGAAAGTCCAGAATTCACCCGAGGATGTCACAGAAGTCTATGACTGCTGAAGTAACACTGAGTTTTGAAACAATATTCTGTATATTCCTACCCTTTCCAGAGAAGAAAAACAACCTCAGTCAATCCTCTAAACTGTTAATCTAGAATGTATTAATTTAATCACACATGAAGTCAGAAAGGGAAAACGCTTTCCTCCCAATATTTTTAGCATCAAGTGCAAGCTTCCCAGGGAGATTTCACACATTTATGTCAAGGGTAAGAACTTCTGTGACTATCCCTTTTGCAGGATCACTAAGAAACATTCATTGGTATGTGTGCAGAAGGAGCAAGCATCTAAAAGTTCTCATTTGGAGACTTCTTTCCTCACAATCTTAAAGCACATAAGGCCTAAATAAAGCATATTTCATCGACCTTTTCAAGTCCCTTCTAATCTCTTTTCCAGATTATTATTGTATGAAAAGTGCTATCAAGTAGAAAAACTACCTAACTTGAGTTTAGTGGTTCAAGACTACTAAAAGAAAAACCCCAACAAAACAACAATTCCCCCCCAAGCAAAAAAACCCCACAAACAACCCACAACTCTAAAACAAAACCCCACAAAAAAACAACACAACAATAACCATAAAAAAACCCAAAAGAAACCGAACAACAGCAACAACAACAAAAAAACCCAAATGCACCGACCAACCAACACAACAAAAAGCCCTCACTGAAAAAAAAAACCAAAATGCAAACCAGGTGTTTTCCAAACCCTTTTATGACAAATTCTTTTCACGAGGCATCTTTGGGTAAATTGTAAGGAATGCATTCCACTGGTATTTTTTTGTTTGTTTTATTTAACTTAAATTAAATACAACAATAACCAAATGAAACTGCTAAAACAAAGTGAGAACCACGTATTAAGCAAATTATATTCTACCTACAGGTTAGAAATGTCTAGGAGCTGATAATACAATAATACGATAGAACTAGTTATTTTGCTAAAGTCACTCCTTTCAGGTATCAAGAATACTATGTTACCTAGAATCCACTTTCCAGGTTAAGTGATTTGAATATGAGACACCTAAAACAATATTTGAAGAATGGATACTAATAGGAAGACTATAGAGTGTTTGCCTATACTTATAAAATATATAAAACCACTAAAGGAATTATTTCACAAAATAAGTCATTATCATGATTAACTTATTAACTTGTAGAAATACTGAAGCTATCATACAATGAGTACTACAATGACTCAATTCTAACTTTCTATAGCTATCTTCAATTTTGGAGACAAGAAAGGATTATGAATCTCAACTTTCTACTTATTTTTGATCAAACTTCTCCAAGTCATATTTTTACAGAGTTGAAGAATACCTAAGCTCTGTATGTTCTAGGTAAGAAACCAAGAAAATAGCAGGCTACAATGTTAGGTTTTCCACAACAGTCACTCATGTACAATTAATTTTTTTAAAAAAGTTTAAAATATTTTACCATACTTTCTTCAAAAAGCTAAAAATTCTTACAAGTTATTAAGACTCTCTGACTAGAAGAAACTTATTTCTAATTTATGTACATCGACTTGAAAATGGTTGTCATGGTTTGGGGGCAGGGCACTGTCACCACTGATGCTGTGGAAGGGCCCAGCAGCAGATGGGAACCGGGAGCTGGATTCAGGGATGCGGCCCAGAACCTGGGGCCCAGCCAAGGTCAAAGCCGGGGTTCAGAGGCCTCAGGGCAAAGCTGAAGCTGCCAAGGCCAAATCAAGTGAGGAAAAGTCCCGAAGCTGAGAAAGCAGCTCGATCTCAGGGAAATGAAAGACAAAGGAGAAAATGGCGAAAGGGCCAAGAGAGAAGGGGCTGAGACCCTCGTGATCCCTCAGCTTTATACTGAATATGACGTATATGGAACTGGAATATCTCGTTGGTTAATTTAGGGTCACCCGTCCTGGTCGCTCCTCCTTGAAGGTGCAGCCTTTACTTTTCTGCACCCCCCAGTGTGGTACACAAAATCTAGCAGTGACCTTGGTTTGCATACCAACCCTTGGTAGTAACTATAAACATGGAGCATTATCACTGCTAGAAGCAGACACTCTGTAAAAACATGTTGCTAGCTTCAGACAGACCTAGCTGAAAAAATAAAAATCATAACAGAATTGTTCTGTTCTAAACCAAACCAGGACAATAGTATATTAAAAAGGATGTCTCCATATTAAAAAAAAAATTAATTTTGATATGGATAAAACATGCAAGTGCATGTTGTTTATGTAACCTTTCATAACAAGGTTTGCGTGTATGAACTTCTGTCTTTATTCTCACTCAATTCATCCTTCTTCATCAGCATCATTCACAAGGAACTTGGCAACATTTCAATAGCGGTTATTATCTGATCAACACAAGTATATACTACAGATAGTAAGATTTCTCCAAATTACCTATGGACCAAACTCATCAGCTGTGATTTATTTAGAATATCACCTTAGAAAGTAATTTAACTTGATTTTACTGTTTCAGGGTCACAACTTTTACTGTAAGTGATCCCAATCTTCATTAACTCAGCTCACATGAACTCCTGGAGCACTGTATACTACTATATTATGACCTACCAAATGCATTAAAAAGAAACAAGCGGAGCTCAGCACAGTTCATACTATATTCTTACCCCCACAGCAATGTGAAACACACATTAATTACGGCACATGGCAAGCTGTATTGATTGTCTAAACACTTAACACTGTAAAACTGTGTTAGATTTATGTTAACAAGTTATTTTTCAAAAAGGTCAATCTTGTATAGCAAATTAGGTGATTTTCCCCGTAAGTGGTACTGCTTAACCAAATTCACTTGGATGGATATATATTTACAGGCTCCTGTATTAGGAAACTAAGCATTCTAATTCTTACTGAGAATCTATGGAAGATGATTTCTGAAACTAGACTGCTTCTTCAAGAAATTAAACTTAAGCTTGAATAATAAATTTTTAAAATTTACTTAGAGACACACTGGTTTACATGCAGCTTTGTTGGGCTTACTCAAATTGACAGGTCATCAGATAGTAAGAAGAAAAGGAATTTTTGAAATAGACTTCACCTATTTAGAAGTTTACCAGTACCCCTGGATCTGTTTTTGACAACATCAGCATGAAAAACATGCTCTTTTTCTTCTCAATAACAAAGCCTGAGTATTTTTCTACCATGTTAGACTCTGCAATGAATGAACAGTGTTCCTAACTGACAAACAGAAATAAGAGGAGACTAACATGTTCAAGAACTAGTTGCAAAATCTTAGCAAGATGCGGTGGACTTTACTAACAGTGCATAGCTTCGAGGGAGAGGAGAAGAAAAGAAATTAAAAAATTCATTTTTACTATAGAGAAAAAAATCAATAACATAAGTCAATACAATAGAAAAAGTTTTCATTTTCTTATAAAAAATAATTAAAGTTTCTCTGGAGTGTCTTACGCATAATAATGCTGATTAACAAAAGCTATGAAGTTCTGATAACAGGACATTATTCAATAATAAATTTCAACTAAAGTATTACAACTGCATTCACTGCTACAATATTCTTTAGGAAGTGTCTTATAAAACTCTGTAAGTGTATTAAAAAATGTCAGAATTATCATAATAGTTCTACAGTTGGATAATACATATTTTTGCCATTTGTTCAAATATTAAAAACATTCATCAGTACTGTATGAAGAGTAATATAATTTCAAAAGCATTATTGTCTTCAGTTTAAGAGAGATGGCTATACAAAACAAACAAAAAACCCCAGAAACAAAACCAAACCCCCACCACACTCACACCCCACTAACTTCTGACAAATGCCAGCTGCAGTAGGTTGAAAATAAGGGTATTTCAGTGTATCCCTGATGTGGGTTAAGAGTCTAGCTTGTTAAAAAGACTGATTTAGTGTACTTTTGGAGAAAGATTAAGATGTTGGCAGTGATTAGATTCTTGTGATATCTCCAGGGCTCGAGATCCACTGAGCTAACAGCCAAACAGCTGAAGGAGGGAGTCTTGTGAAGTAAGATTGTTCTCTTTCAGCTAAACCAACAAATTCAAACAACTCTTACATAAATCTTGAAGGCCGGAGTATCAGAGCAGATAACTTTGCCTAAATAGAAATATTAAAGTGTATACCCCTAAATATGGCAATGAGCCCAATGGAGTACATGCTAAACATACATGACTGTGTTACTCACCTCTCCACCCAAATCATGCTAAACATCACTTAAAAGGCAGGGGCAGGTGGGATTAGGATATAAAAATCACAGAGGGTATAAATGTCTGAGGGAGAGAAGATTGGAATTTAGCAGAGATGGTTGATGGGTTGTGCTCCTCTTCTTCCACTCAAAACAGGGTCACCTTCTTGGTAAGAAGTGTGCCTTCAATATAAAACATACCTTTCCCTAGCATTACTATTATCTACTAGGACTTTGACAAAGATTTGTACCTCCAACTGCATTGGATGTTA
>WEIS01061113.1:0-13100 GCA_013389965.1 Todus mexicanus | reverse complement strand
CCCTTCCAACTGAAATAGTCTAACCTTTTCTAAAGATAACACAACTCTGCTCCTCATAATTAAAAATATCCTACACATTTGATGTATTTCATATTTTATTTTCATATTGTGTTTTTATCTGTATCATGCATGGTAGTACTAACCACATATATCTTAAGCTAATTTTGTGACTCCTTAGTTTAGAACAGTATTTAGTGACACAAAATATGTGGATTTTTTTCTGAAGAATAAAAAAAGCTCTTGGGAAATAACTTTTTGCCAGTCAAAAACATGATGAAATTTGGGGTTCTAATTTGTGGACATTTAAGAGGAGAAAAACTAGGTTTTGAATGGTTTTACCGTTCTGAAACAGGAAATGCCTGGTTGGGATTTTCAGCTTTTTTTTTTAAGTTAGTTTGCTGCCCATAAATGAGGGGGGTTTAGGTATCTGACACGCTACTGAATTGGACGCGTGGAAGTTGTGTTGAGAAGAGGCACTCATGCACAGGGAGGAATATTATCCTTGTGAAATATTCTGATATTTAATGAAAGCTGTATTACATTATGATGGCAACTTCAACTCACTTAAT
Organism: Todus mexicanus; assembly: GCA_013389965.1. NCBI lineage: Eukaryota > Metazoa > Chordata > Aves > Coraciiformes > Todidae > Todus > Todus mexicanus. Next base: position 12,531 of record WEIS01061113.1, on the reverse strand, counting down.
TCTGTGAAATCAGAAGGGATGGAAACATGCTACTTTAATACCTAAATAGTTCTGCTTTAGCTTGAGAAAGTCTTTGAGAATGTGTACACCCAGGAATGGAAGCACACAGCAGCAGCTTATGGAATACGGCCTCATGTCTGTGACATAGATGACCATCTTTAAGCGATCTCATGTAAACCAGTAAGTTATTCATTGCACTCTATTCAGACATGATTTTCCTCCAAAAGTACTTCAGTTCTCAGTTTCTTGTTACCACCTTGGAAGAGTTTATAGAGAGTATGTTTTTAATGGAGAAGAAATTATGGACTTGGTAGAAAAGAGCTGGAAAATTGTAGTATAGCTGTATAGTGATATGGAGTGCTTAATTCCTTAAACGGAATTCTGAGGTCAGTACCTCTTGGTATGACAGAGATCTGTTTCACTGCAAAAAATTTAAGAAATATAGCTTGAAGTGCATTTATTAATTAAAAACATTAATGCTTTTTAAAACTCCAGTTTTGGAGGGTCTGCTCTGCAAGAGATAGTTACTCTGGATTTATTCAAAGAATGTTGTAAACATGACACACATCTATTTCTGAGGGTACTAAGAAGTCTGAAGACTTCATAGATTATGTGAGCTTTGTATAGATACTACCCAGATTATTCCAAATTAATATGAGAATGACCTTTGAATGAAGGAATTTGAGTGCACATTCATAACCTCAGTGTTAGTTAAACCAGTCTGTGCCTTTTGGGAAAGCGATGGTTGTTGACACTCCACGTTGCACTCCTACATAAAACTAGCCAGGCAAAGATGGAGCCAGCACAGCCTCATATATTCTTTTTGTATCTTTGGGAGAGATCTAAAGCAATCTTATTAATAATGAATTATCTTTCAAAATTAGTTATAAATAATCTTATTCCTGCCTAATACTGTTTTAAAAGCCTTTATGAAGAGTATAGTCACGTAGAATTGAACTCATGCCCTTTAAGGGTTTGCAGGAAGTCTTTACCAGGAAATATCTAACAGATAACCAGTCTATACCACTAATATGTATTGTGTATTAATTGTAATTGATGCATTACATTGGTTACTGAGTGTGCAGATCTTTTCTTACTCTGAAAAAAATCTATACAGAATCTTAAGTATTTTCCTTTTTTTCTGTATTGCATTCCAGTTACATTTTTTTCCTAAAAGATAATTTGCAGCAGTTTTATTGGTTTAATATTTCATGCAGTCTCTTGGCTGCATTCCTTCATGAATCATTTCCTTTGTTTTACTCTTCCTGCAACGTTACCTTGATACCTTTTCTTCTTTTACACCCTGGTGGCAGTAGAACGCTGCAGAATATTTGTTTTACGGAGCATAACTAGAAAATGAGACACAAACCACAACTCTGTTGCAGTCTTAAGTATTACATGTTGGAGCTGATCTGTTTGATTTAAATTTGGGGGCAATAAAAACCAAACAAAAGAGAGAAACCACTGATCGCCCAGGTAGTGGGTAAAGAAGATGCTGTCATGCGAGGCATGAACGTGTATGTATTGGGATCATACTGCTGGCAGACCGTTTAAGTTTACATCTAACCCACTGTTGTGACTTTGCCAAATCTTTTCAACACAAGTGTGCTCTTTTGTTACACAATTGCTTAGCAATTACTTTGTAATACGGATCCACTCCCCAGCTCAGCGTGAGCTCTAGCTGTGCAACCAGATCAGAACTGGCAGTCTCGTGTTGAGCACAAGCCGTGACATCTGACAAGTGAGGCCTTTGAAGTTTCCTTTGGCTTTGGCTGAGGCATGTATGAAGAACAACTACTAATTAACTGGAGGAAGAAGCTTTCTTTCTATCCTAGTAGTAGGTGAATATTTGTGAGTAAAAGCTTTAAAAAAATAAGAAGAATCCTTTGCTGTTTCCTTTCTTCACAGCAGTTTCCATTTAAGCTATATTCACTTCAAAGGGCTTGTTCTGCAGCTGCTGCAGTCCTGACTGAGCTTGTAGCTGCCAATTTTAGTAGAAAAACTGACAGTCTAGGGGTTCTGAGGCTTCAGCTGATTATATTTTGTCTAAATCCCCATGAAAGAGCAAAAATTAAACCTTAAGGAGCAGAAAAAAAATCCTACATCTTTGGAGAAGGAGCCTTGCAGAATTTAGTACATCTAATAAATTAGGAGTGTGTCTCTTAAACTTGGGTGCTAACTCTACACTTGGAACGCTTACTCCTTTTCAGCTTCTATCATGAGGAAAAGATGTGTATCAGCGGAAAGCGCTGGTAAAAATTGGGATGAATATTTCTCTTGAGGGTAGTAGGAAATGAATTAAAGACAGTATCATATAAAACCAATCCTAGTTTCATTGCTTTTGAGAATTGGGCTTCATATTTAATACTTCTGTTAGGAAGAATTGTGGTACTTCTGGCAGTACTATTTTCCTAAAAATAAATAAATTGGCCACTTGTGTTAGGAAGGATGCTTGTGTAACAGAGAATAATTGAGTAATTGGCTCATTTGCAGTATGTTATTAGCTAATGTTCTCTCAGTCTATTTTTTGTGTGTCTCTTTTCTGTCTCTTTCCTGTCCTTCCTTCTTTTCTACCAGTTATTTTCAGTTTGTGCTCAGTAAGTAAAGCTGCTGTTGTGTGTTCCTGAACCTGTGGGGATCCAGTTTGTGAACCAGTAGGTGATTCTCATGTCTAGTAGATGGTGCTCTTGAAGTGAGCTTTTCTTAAAATAAAAAAGGCTGGGTTTGTGCTGAGATCGCTGTTAATTTTTTACCAGGTGCTTCAGGTTTCACCAAATGTTAGGGGTTGGAAAGGACTTCAAAAGATCATCTAGTCCAACCCCTNCCGGGGCCGGGGCTGGGGCCGGGGCCGGTGGCGCTGGGCGGGCGGCGGCAGGTGGCAGCATTGGCTCGGGAGAGCCGCCGCCGCTGGCCCCGGGAGCCGGCGAGGGGAGCACGGCGGGCAAGGGGGCTTAGGGTGCCGGGGTCTCTGCTTCCCAAGCCCTGCCCTCTCTTGGATCATCAAATTGATGGGGTAGGAAAGGAGGAGGGCGGCGTTTGTTGTTAGCTGTAAATGTGAGGGGGTGTTTTGTTTTCCGCTTCTTCTGCTGGGCAGCAACCTTGTGGGGACCGAANAAAAGTTTTTCCTTATGTTTACGCCTGTTTGTCATTCTTAAAAGTCATTTTTGGGACTGATTCTGAAAGCTCTTGTTCTCCGAGAATTCCCTAGTTCTCATTTGCATCCTGATGCTGCTGTTCCATCAGCGATTTAATTTTCACATCAACTTCTTTTATTTCCCCCCTCTTTGTGTTTTCCACTTATCTCTGCGAAGGCTTTGAAGGGACAGAAGCGACGCTGCGTGTCCCCGGCGGCAGCTCCCGCTCCGGGCCTCCGGGCAGCTCGCACCGACACGGGCNGCCCTTTAAACATGTCCAGCGATGGTGATTCAACCCCCACCCTGGGCAGCCCATTCCAGTAGCACTGCTCTTGCTGTAAAAAAATTTTTCCTATTATCTAGTCTAAACCTCCCCTGTTGTACTTTGGAACCATTCCCTCTTGTTCTATCGCTAGTGACCCGTGAGAAGAGACCAGCACCAACCTCTCTCCAATGTCCCTTCAGGCAGCTGTAGAGGGCGATGAGGTCTCCAGAGTAATGTATAAATAGAAAAAGTACTTATACATTAGCAAGCGCCCACTAATCTATATTGAATTGGCAGTGGGATTATGAAGCGGTTAGTTCCAGGTAGCAGTGTTTTTTCTGAAACATTTTCAGTTGGATTTCATAATTTTTATTTTTTTTTTCATAAAACCTGCTAATGAGTTACACACAGAGTGTATTTTCCTCTAATGTCTTACCGTTATAACAGAATAAATTTCTAAGTGTGGATTTTTTGATCCATTTTTGCAGAATCACAGAATGTTAGGGGTTGGAAGGGACCTCGAAAGATCGTCTAGTCCAACTCCCTTGCCAGAGCAGGATCACCTAGATGAGGTCACACAGGGACACGTCCAGGAGGGTTTTGAATGTCTCCAGAGAAGGAGACTCCACAACTGCACTGGGCAACCTGTTCCAGTGCTCTGTCACCCTCACTGTGAAAAAGTTTTTCATCATGTTTACACAAAACCTCCTATGCTCCAGCTTGTAGGTTATTACTTTAATGGCTTACAAGTGTTTAAAAATTATGACTAAAATAATACTTGCTATTATAAATGATTGCTATGTTAAAGTATTTTGTTGATATATTTGGGCTTTCTTTGCTTGCGTAAAGATAGAAAAATATGTACATATGCACATACACTCCTAGACCTGTTGGTGTAAAAGAACTTTTAAAGGTAATGCAACTAAAATTTAATAGGAAGGCTATAGTAGGAAAAATTAAAAGGGTACAATTTCACTACTATAATATCAGTATAAAATAAATAAGGATGACTAGCAGTATCAAAATGAACTGCAGGGATAAACTGTGCTGGGAAGACTACTATGGTTGGTAATTACAGTCCCTATTTAAAAGGGTATTTTAAAAAGCAGCTTTGAACAATATATTGTTTGTTCATTTGAAAGGGGTTTTTTTGACCATGACCTTTGCCAGATTTTGCAGGTTTTTTGTTTAAAAAAAAGAATTATTGCAAAAGTATAGCTCTTGAGTCAGGTTGTCTTTGGTCTTGGATGTTTTATTTCCCATCTTTCTCCAACTTTTATTGGGATTTTGTGTAGCATCCTGCATTTCTTTTGCGAGAAACATTTAACTATTAGTACCAGGTCGTGCTTCTATCATTTCACATTGTTTTTAGGAGAACGCTGTTTTGCTGAACCTGTATATACTTATTCCTTAATAGGCATTGACATCAACACAAACCTCTTGGTCCATAGAGAGGTGCTGTGAAGCACATGCAAGTCAGTGGCATATTAACTTCAGCTTTTGAATGAAGTCCGGAAGTTAGATGTTCTTAAGTGACTGGCATATGCTGATTGACTTGTACAATGTTAGATAATGGACAGGTAATGTCTAAAATGTTGCATGACAGATTTAAAGGGCAGTCTTAAGCAAATCTAGTAGATTTTAAGGTAGATTTTAAGGTTATCTAGATAGCTGAGAGTATCCAGAAGTCATAGGATATTCAGTCTAGGTTTTTTATTTAGTTTTACTTTACCCACCTTCCTGTGTAGCATTCTTCTTTTGTCTCATTTCTTCTTCACCTCTTCTCTCTTGTGTGAACTTTACCTGCTATTTTTGCAGTTGAGTGAGCTGCTCTATAATTCTTGTCTCCTGCAGTGCTCGTTAGTCTTTCTTTCCCTCTTTATATGGAGGTCCCAGTTTGATCTTCTTGCCTTTGTGTCCAGGTGCTAAATACAATTTAGTGTCTGTTCTAAGGGGTGCTTCTGTAGTTGTTGCCACTCAAGAAGACCATGCAAACAGCTGTAGTATTTGGCATGTCTCACCAGGAGATATTCTTATGTAATTTTGGTATGTTATCAGCACTTTGAGATAGCATGATTATTTCAATAAAATTTTATTACTATTATTCACTTCCTGTCAAAAGTACCAGAGCTGCTGTTGATGTCTGTTAGGATACACATTCTGTGTGATTAAGAAGATGAGTTCTAGGAGGCAGAAAACCTGGAGACAAAGAGCAGCTTAAAGTTGTGATTATGGGACTGTTAGGTCTTTGAAATTTAGTAGCCAAGCATATGTTAGCATTCCTTATGCCCTGGAAATGAATTTGGACACATAAATATTAAGTCTTTGGAGCTCAAGCAATATCACTGAGGTTTTTGATATGGTATTAAGGCATATGCAAATACTCTTAGTCTTTCCCTGTTCTGATATTGTGAAAAAGCTTACACTTTGTTTTTTGAGTGCCTGAGGGATTACCTTCCAGATGGTCAGAGATTCCTGCCACTGAAAATTCATGTCTCATCCAAAGCTGGCGGGGGGAGGGCGAAAAAGGGGCATCCTGCCTTCACAACTCGTTTATATAACTGATGGCTAAAAGACCATAAAATTATCTCTGTCTGCACCTCCGAGTCCTCCCAATAGGAGAGCCTTTTCTCAAGTCAGGTGTTTGGTGGACCAAAGCTCTTGTTATAGACCTATTATCTTTATTACTTAAATACAAGTCCTTGAAGCCCTGTTGTTGATGTTGGTAAGTTGCATGATGGTCTGGAAGATAGTAAGATGTTTCCCTACAGATGTTTCTGAAGGCTCTGCTACGCTCAGAGAAGTTATCCTTAGTAGTTAGCATACCAAAGGCCCAAGTTCTTTAGCAAAAAAGTGAAGAGCTGAATTCCAAAAAAAAGCACTGCGTTATTGCTAGGCATCTGTTTTCTACCCAGTTAGCGGTTTGAATAAACTAGTGCAAATTTCTGCCAATGGGAGAGCAAGAAAGTCACAATTGCATCAAAAGATGGAAAGAAAACTAGAGGTGATTACAAAAGGCAATTGTAATCAGATAAGAAGTGGATTTACAGATGGCTTGCTGAACACTGTTTAATATTACTTTACAAAATGAGGTTGTTTTATGTGCTTGGTCATGGCTATCAGAAATCTGTAAAACTGTAGGAGGGGAAGTAACAGATGCTGAATACGTCTACCAAAGCACCCAAGCTACTGCTAGGATTATTGCATGAAATTTGTAGGACAGCAGAATATTATCTGTGTGGTAAGATTGATCTTTCAGGAAAATAAAGTAATTCTGTAGACAAAGAAGTTACTGCAAAATGGGATTTATTCAGCATTTTTGCAGACAGGAGACTGTGATTGCATGAAAGGTTGGTATTGCTAAGTACCAGGAGAAACAAACAAGAAGCATTGAAACACAATGGAATGTTTTGCGTCCCCTGAAGCAGAAAAAGAAAAAAAAGAGGAAAGTGAGATGCAAAGAGAGTTGGAGAAATAGCTGTTCAGGGGTTGGATATGTTTTTTGAATCCAAGTAAACTTAATTCCATTGGCTCCAGTTACTATTTAGAGGTTCCCAGGGCTGCAAGGGAATATAGTGGCAACTGTGGATGTGCAGCTTTCACACAATGATGACAGCCCATCTCCGTTGTGCCAGTTACTGTTAAAAAGCAAGACTAAACTGGCCATACTTTGCGTAATATTGAAAAAGAACTAAAAAGCATGAAAATCCCTTAGTCGTCTGCATAAAGGACAGATCTAGCTTGGAAAATAAAGACAAGCAGGATTTCTCTTTCACAAAATGAAGTCCCTACTGTGTGTATGTGTAGAGGCATGTTCATATTTTGTAATACAGCACTGGGATTTATTACCCTTGAAAGCCGTACATTCTTACATCATAAATGGAACAGGAATATTTTCATTGCAAACCAAAATGACTAGATTTTTATATAACCAAACTATATTTATGTTTCTTACAGATGCAGGAATGGTTCAAATCATTGGAGTTCCAAACAGTATAAATTGAAACCACCAGTATTGTTTAGGGTAGACCACTTTGGGTTTGTACATAGTATACGGAATTAGTGAGAACACAACATTACCTGAGTAGCATTCTGGTGACTGACAGGAATGAGGATTTAAAAGCATATTTGGAGAGGGAGTGTGTATGTGTCTCCCACTGCTGCCAAGTGTTCAGGCATGAATAGTTCAATCCAATAGTTCCCGAGAGAAGACAAGGCCACAGTGGAGGGTAGGATTTCTTTTCCTGTGAGGAAGGGAAGAATAAATGTTGAGTTTTGGTATTCACAGTTGCTTTAGTGTAAGTTTGTTGAATTACATGATAGTTATTTGAGTTTCTATTCTTACTGATTAAAAAAAAAAAGTTGCTGGAATCTAGCTGACATACAAATTCGTTCCAGTACTAAGTTAATAATGGATCAAAACCTGAAACAGTTAAAGATGTTTCACCTTCCTCCTGCCTCCTGTTGCTGGATTTTTATTTTTACAATGGTGTTTTCTGTGTAATTCTCTGTATAATTGCCATGTAAAAAATAATAAAAAAATCAATTCTGCAGGGACCAGATGCAGAGGAAGTCTGAATAATATTGCCCATGTATTGATGCATTTTCAGACACTCTGGTTGAAGGATGAGGAAAAACGCTGCTAATCTTTCAGAATAATCTTCAACATATTATAATCTTTAGATTGATGGTATGTTTTCACTCTTTATGATTTTTATCTCAATATTTTAAAAAATGTCTATAAGACTTGTTTTTTCAGTGATGAATGGCAAATTACAGACGTTTGGATTCGTACAGCTTTGGAAAGTGTGTGTGGAAGGGAATTTTGTAGAACTGGGCTACCTCTTGTACTTACCCTGCAAAAGTTTTGAATTCACATCTAACATTGGGAATCTGAGTGCCCCCCATCAAGTTAACCATTACTGAAAGTGGTTTTGCTGGCCTGGGACATGGCATGTTCTTAAACCAAAGCTGGGCTCCTTTATTCTGCTTAGAAATTGGCTATAGGAGTAAACCTCTAAAATGCATATCTGACATTACTTATCTGTACCATAGCTGCCCCAGGTAGTTAGTCTATTTAACTTGTGCTCTGCAGCAGAGCCTGCTGCCCTTGCTGGCAGGGAGATTCTCTGGAAGGAGTGAACAGATGGTCTTTCTGCTCCTCACCGAGGGGACTGTATCGTAGAGGGGCAGAGTTAATCTGTGGCTCGGATGTGCTAGCCAGAGTGGCTGAAGGCATCCTGCTGGACAGCCTGACTTGCTTTCCAGTTTATACAGACCCCATATGGACTCTTAGAAGGACAGGAGGGCTGGGGCTGCCGGGTGCCAATATGTTTTCCCCGTGGCTGCCTTCCTGGAACTGCAGTCCAGGGTGACGGTTCTGCTGACAGAAGCTTTCCTAGACTGGAGATGAATCTGGCTTGCAGATTATACATCTGAAACTCTTCCTGAGCAGCATGGTGCTCGGAATGGTTAGATTTTCTATGTGATCAGAAGGATTACTTAAGTATAAACTGTGTGAAAGAAGCAGATAAGAGTAGGTTTTTCCTGTAGTTCCACAGTAGCTATTTAAATTTGACAGGTGGGGTAGTTCATATGGTATTATAATTGTGTTAAATCATTTGAATGAGATAAAAATCAGAAAGGGTTACTTGTATTCCTGCGTATTTCTAGACCTGTGTTACCTGCAAGTGAGACATGTTGCCATAGGCATGTTTGAGCTGCTCTAAAATTCCAGTAATATTTTTGTATTTGAAATAGTAGGACAACATTTACATATCTACATATTTAGCAATTTATGACTCAGTTTGTGAAGATATAATGAACCCTGTAGTTACTGTAAGGTTTATCTCAATATAGCTGTAACATAATATTTAAGCTTCATAGTTCCCCACTGACTAGTGTTTGGGGTTTTTTTTTCTATTGGTTACTTAAGAGTCTGAACCATGACTTCCTGCTAGAATAAAATAGGAATGAAGACTTCTTGCTGTAGGTCTAAATTTTATCTGGGGAATTGGAGCAGAACAGCCACTAAGTGAAACTGCTCTAAATCTCAGCCGTAGAGGACATAACCTCAGTTTCTTCCTTAGCTGTCAAATAGAGTGCCCTAGTTCCTTTTTCCTTTGTGTGTGGTTTTCCTTTGATACAGTTTTTACTAATAGGTACTTTATTACAAAATATTCTGAGCTGTCTTCTGTCTTATTAGATTCTTAGGAGCTTTTACGAATGTCTCCATAAAAATATATGGTGTATCTGTAAAATGGATAAATCTGCACTCTGCTGTAATGTTTTAAAACTCGAAACTGTGTATGCACACAAAAAACGTGGTTATAAGGAAAATTGTCCTTAAAACAGAATATTTCTACACGGTTTGTGAATCTAATGGCACTATTGAAAAATACTAGGCTGTATTAATCTTTAGGTTTGTACAGTAATTTAGGAAGGACGGGAGAAGGTGTTATGCTAGCTGTGGCAGGAAGACTTTACATGTCACAGATTCAAAGGTGGCTGCTCAACATATTTGCTAGTGATAATTGCTTTATTTTAAGTGATGTGTTTGTCTGTTGAGTTACTAATGAGCAAACATCTAAGAAGCACCATGAAAACAGCCTCCCCAGTTGCCGTTCTTGGCGATGCTTCCAGCAGAACTGGAGACTGTTGAAAGGTTGTGGAGAGGGATATGCTTCCAGTTTGGCGATGGAGCGTGTGTGTGTGTGTCTGTGTAAGTACTGATGGTGTACACATTCTGCAAAGAGAGAGCTTCCATTACTGGTCACAAAATTCTTACTATATTGTACTATCAGGGCTGTATGCAAACATATTTATTTCTTTAACACCACGAGAGAATATACATGAGTCATTTGGTAATTATGTGTCAAATTATGACTGTTCTTAAATTTAGATAATGCTAAATATAAAGCATTTAAAATTACAGTGTGGTTCTTAAAAGATTATCATTATCACTGTGTTGAATGTCGTATACAGATATGTGAGTTTTATGACTGGTAATAATAGATGCAGGAGATGCCTTAGAATAATAGTGATTAGTAGTGTGACATGGTATTTATTTATGGTAGTATACATCACACCTGGTTGAGTTTTTAGATATCCCAGATAATTGTTTCTTACTGGTTTCTAACTGTTTCTTTCCACTTACTCTGGGTGTAAAATGAAGTCCTTTACAAGATGCATTGAGACTAGGAAAAAACAAAAAAGACTGGGGGAGAGGAGAGGAGTAAACTAATTTTGCATGCCAGTGACTATATCCTAAAATGCTGCTATGGAACAGACCTCATTGCTATGCAAGTGTTGCCTATATCTGGCTGTGAGAGTAAGAGAAAGCCGTAGGAAACGATGGCTGATATAGGTATCATCAGAAAGGAAATCCCACCTACTGAGGAAATCCCACCATCTTTTTATGTGCCAAATGAATATGTGACCTGCACGTGATAACAAACTAACATCTAAGTAAGGCTAGTGTAATATAAATTGAAACAGGGAATAATTAATGTATTAATGCATTTTGTGCCTACTGTGCTCATCTAGTAATCAGATTATTTTGCTAAATGTAACCAGCATTGTACAAAAGAGTAATTATACAATAAAGCTAACTTCACTGGAAATTTGAAAAGAAACAAAATTGCTGAAATGAATCAAATTGTAGATTATTTATTCTCCCTGCTCATTGTCCTTGTAAAATAAGAGAAATTTTTATATATGCTTCTTTTCAAACTAAATTGAAAACCAAAAGTTAATAGGAGAGAGGGGAATCAGGTAATCAAAATAATCAGAAATAGCAGTAATATACATGTTAGTTGTCTACCCAAGTAAAAAAAATGTGTTTCTGCTTATAAAACCTGAAATTAAGGAAAATTTCCATATCCATAATATATGACAAAAAGGTGAATAATCTTGGTTGAGGCAAATGGATATTAAATGCAACCCATCCCCAAACAAACTAATGCAAAATCATTCTCAGGGTTGAATTCTATGAAATAGTTTGAGGCTTTCTATTTTTTGCTCATATTATTGATATTGCTTAGGAGGATGACAGTATTACAGGTGAATTGATATTACCAGAGGTTGTTTCAGTAGCCTACTCTACTGAACTGGGCCAAACTGTGTCCAGTACAGTCCTGCTTGTGTACATTGCAGAAGAAAGTCAGATAAGTCAGATTCAGATATCCATACTCGAGTAAACCTTTAGTCCAGGAATGCTGCTTTTGGACCTTACTTAATGAATGAAGTAGTTAAACTGTTTGCTGCTTGGTGTGGATTTATATTTTTAATGCTCAGTCCTGTATGTTGGATGAATTTTGTGTAACCATTTCATCAGCTTAGTCTGACTGAATCTTTGGGTTTAAGTTGGATTTTGTGAGTAAGATGCTAAGTACTAACAAGAGGTGCTTCCTATCTGGGACTGAAAAAGATGACATTGTCCTGTAGAAAATACGAAAAGAACATCTTCTTTGCATTAATTCAAGGAAAAGGAAAACTTCGAGGCAAATCTGCATTGAACTTGCATAGCCCTGAACTTAAATATTATTTGAAAAATAGATTTAAAATAGAGCCTTAGTGAAGAGCATTTGGAAATGGCTCAAGCCTTTGCACATACTTGATGTGTTTGTTGGCATATGCAGTTTGTTTCATGTAGGTTATAGACCAACTTGCTAACAGACTATGTGCTTAATGTTAAGTAGTATTTTATTAAAGTGACCAGAAGTATTTTTTTTCTGTGACAGGGACATTTGAACTGATGTTAATTTGCAGTGATAGTGCCGAAAATAACTCTGATCTCATTTTATTTAGTTGTGTCCTGCTTAGTCTACGTGAAACAACAGCGATTCATTTTCTTTCATAAAAAGTTCCCACACAAGGTGTTTCATTCCTCAGGCATTACTAGTTTTAAAAATTGCTTTATCTTGCATTTAATGGTGTGTTAATGAGTGTATTTTATCTGAATAATATTCAGATTAAAAGAAAGACATAGTCAAAAAAATCACTTCAGTTGTTAGTTTTCATAATTTAGCAAAACTGATCATTTTTTCCAGTTACTACTGTGAAATACCCGGATTCTCATCTGGCACAGTATACAGCACCTTAGTCGAGGAACTATTGTTATAGAGCAGATAA
>WEIS01061110.1:0-11011 GCA_013389965.1 Todus mexicanus | reverse complement strand
AAAGTGCTATCTGACACCCTACCTTGAAGGTATTTTATGACATGAAAGTTTAAGTAGGAAATTTGCTAAGGGCATTTTTTTTTGCCTCTAAGTTCAACATACATATTAATATCATACTAGCTGTATTTTTAGAATTTAATTTTTAGTTCTGTTTTATCACTACCTTGCAGATAGGCACTTTTAAACTGTACTATTTTAGCCTGGTAAAAAACCCTGTGCTGTTTATCATAATTTATTGCATGATGGTTTTGTCACAATTTCAGAAAGTTTTTCAGAGGTCTAAACACTGCATTGTTTTTACTTGAATCCTTTTATAGCTTAGCTACAGTTATATTGACAAAGTCTTACAGAAACTACTTAAAAAAGGATACTCTGTTCACCAGAAAGAAAGGAATTCAATTCAAAATAAAGTCTTAAAACCTCTGTAGCTTTTAAATGAAAAATCACAAAGCTAAGCATCCCTTTTCCATAAAGGGTGGAGCTTATTCACACTCCATTTTTTTACATTACTATTTTTCAGATAGGCTTTAAATTGTCCCTTTGTCAAAGAAGAAACAGAAACGTTGTCCAGTTTGTTAAATGCTCTGGATTTATACAAAGGAAGGGACACCAAAACTATAAACTGTGAATTTAGGGGATTTTATGATGCAAGCTAATTTTAACATATGGAACTGTGATTGATTTTATTTAAGAGTGTTCTTCCTGCTAATAGAAATGACAGTATTTTCAGAGATAGTTCCCTATTATTATCATCCCAAAGATGGTAAGGAGGATGCTGGAGCCAAACTCATTTTGATGCCAGGGACAACACTCAAAAATTGAAACCTGAGAGTCTTAATTTGGAGATTAGGAGGTAAAAACCAAAACAATGCACATTGAAATCCCACAAAGACACTGGAACCTCCACCTTTGGTGGTTCCCAAGACTCAGGTAGACAAAGCCATAACTGATCTGACCTAGTGCAGGGATGCTCCTGCTTTGAGCAGGTGGGTACATTAGATGATCTTCAGAGGTCCCTTCCAACCAGCTTTTTACACAGTGATTCTACAGTTCTATATTGCCCACATTGAGTGTATACTTAGGCAGGTGAGTTGAAGGTGTAAGGTATGTGAACTTGGAAATGGACCTAGAAAGGGGAAAGAGGAGGACAGAATATGAGACTTACCCAAGAAGATAGTAGTAGTTCTTCCAAGGGCTTAGATGCTGGCATGCAAATACAGAAAATAATTGAGCAGAAAATCTTAAGAAATTACATGAATAAGATGGTGACTTAACTGAAATAACAGATGTTATGAAAAAATATGTCTAGAATATTAATAAATAATACATTAATTGGTGACAGAAAAAAGGTAGCTGTACAGCTGGATATAAAACTGATGAGAGAACAATATCTGCTAAGTATCAGTGGTCTATTATCAACATGGAAGAAAATATTATAGAAGTCTTGATGCACTTCACTTTAGGACTGCTTAAAAAAAAAATCATTAACAGCATTGATGATGGAAAAGTGAAAATGCTTATTAAGGCAGCAGTTGACACCAGGTGTGTCAAGATCACAGCTATACTGAAAGACAGGATTAGAATTCAAAAGCATACTGAAAAATTGGAGGAATGTTTAAGAAGGGTAACATTCAAAAGAGATAAATGCAAGATGATCTACATGCAGAAAAAAATCTATGATGTCACCACAAGACAGAGAAAAAATATAGCTAAGGAGATCTTCTGCTGGATAAAAATGCCCACACTGTTGTGAAGAATGCATACCTACTGGGTTGTTTAGAATATCTCCTGCACATCATAAGAAATCATATGTTGATAGTCTCAAAATGAGTAAGACCTCAAACACAATGTGTCCAGTTTAAGGCACTGCAATTTAAAAAAAGACATACATACCAGCTAAAGGAAGATAATGAGAATGACCTGAAGAATCTGGCAACAAAGTCTGAAACAACTGAATTTGCTCAGCTGCAGGAAGAGGAGGACAGGAGAGTGCTCAAAGATGTAAAAAAAATCTTACCAAATAGGAGGAAATATTTTTCCTATGCCCATAGCTGATAAAAGAAAGAACTGGTATTACAATGAGAAATCAAACAACAGTAAGGATTCAAGCTGACAACTAGTAAAGACTTGATGATGATAGGGGTAGCAAAGCACTGGAATATATTGCTCATGAATGCTTAAATGAAGTTGTGATGATGATGGTGGTGTCATTAAGGATGGGTTCAGGAAACACCTGTCAAACATGAGAGTCCTAGCAGACTCTAGCCTGGAGTACAGAAGTAGACTAGATGGCTTTGCAGGATCTCTTCCAGCCCTAAATTTATGAATATATGAATCAAAATGTTGATTTGTTTATTGTTTGGGGGGGATTTGTTTTTTTCCCCAAGGAAAAAAAAACCCCAAGAATTCAAAGGCTTTTTTGCCCCAGAGTTTTATATTTAAAGTTTGCTGACGGGCTGAAATTGTCAACTGAATTCCTCAGCTGCAACTAAAAATAACTCCCCAGATACAAGTATCTGGGCACTTTAGAAATTCAAGAGTTAGTTACACAGAGGAAATGAAAATGTAACTATTTTTACTTTTTAAAAAATAAAATTATGGAAACTAAGAACTTGGTATATAGCTATGACTGTTTTGCTGTTGGAAACAATAGAAAGGACAGAAACTATCCCTGCAACCCTTCAGCTGTCCTTTCCTCCATTCTTGTCCTTTTCTCCCAGGGAGACGGTGCTTTTGCAACAGACTTTCGAACATCTGAACAATTTAAAATGCAATTGCCAATACACTTGGTGATATATGTCGCAAGATGACAATATAAGAATGTTGACAGAGAAGGAAAATATAATGGAAGTTGTGTTACCAAAAAAACCATGTCACATAGCAAGAGTCTTGAAACGAATGACTGTAAGGAAGTGAAATCTCCCATGGCATGTGTTAATGATGGCCAGACATAATGCCCATATTCGAATGCTTCAGGCACACTACTATAAAGGAACTGAACTTTTCACTAAATAATTTATGCTAAAATATGTATTTTCTGACATTAGATTTCACTACTTGGAAAGAATTGACCTGATTTACATAATATTCTTATGCTGAGGATCTGACTTTAAAAAATACCTATCTTAATAATATGTTTTTAACACAACTTCCCGTTGCATATGTCAAGTTATGTTGCATGCTAGAGTATTCTTCATTAATCGGTAACTATGGATGAAAGTATTAAAGGATATAAAGCCAGACAAATTACAGAATGATCGCTGACATTTCAGATAATAAATACTTATATAATTCACAATTATTTTTTCCAAATTAATTTGTCAACATTTCAAATGAGAGAATCAGGAGAATAGGTTAGATTTTACTCCAAGATTTTCAGAAACTTGGTAGCAATGATTGTTTCACTAAATAACGGAGAAGACAGTGAGAGAAAAGAACACCCAAGTGACCAAAAATGCTTTTATAATTCAGCAGTCTGTCATCACAGCATTTTACTTAAAACAATATTCATGATAAGTGTTTGCCCCAGTCTAATTTTCATGAGATGAAACTAACCGTGCTTAATATCTAGCACTTCTATCACAGAATCATTACGGTTGCAAAAGATATCTGAGATTATCAAGTCCAGTCTTGAATCCGACATCGTCACAGCCACTAGACCACATCCTGAAGCACCATACCTACTTGTTTTTTGAAAACCTCCATGAAATGCTGGCTCTACCACTTCCCCGTGCAGCCTGTTTCAATGCTTCACTACTCTTTCAAAAAAGAAATTTTTCCTAATATCCAACCTGGTGCAACTTGAAGCCATTTCCTCTTGTTCTGTTGTTAGTTACTTGGGAAAAATGACCAACACCGGCCTCTCTACAACCTGCTTTCAGGTAGGCGTAGAGAGCAATAAGGTCTCCTCTCAGCCTCCTCTTCTCCAGGCTAAACGATCCCAGCTCCCTCAGCCTCTCCTCATAAAACATGTTCTCCAGATTGCTCACCAGCTTTGTTGCCCTTCTCTGAACCTGCTTCAGCACCTCAATCACTTTCTTATACTGTGGTGCCAAGAACTGGACACACTACTCATGGTACAGTCTCACCAGTGTCGAGTACAGGGGCATGATCACTTCCTTACTCCTGCTAGACACACCATTTTTGGTACAGGCCAGGGTGCTGTTGGCCTTCTTGGCCACCTAGGCACACTGCTGGCTCACCTTCAGCCAGAGTGTCCACCAGCACCCCCAGGTGTTTTCTGCCAGGCAGCTTTCCAGCCACACTTCCCCAAGCCTGTAACCCTGCAGCGGGTTGTTGTGACTGAAGTGCAGGACCTGGCACTTGGCTTTGTTAAACCTCATGCAGTTGACCTTAGCCCATTGATCTGACCTGTTCAGTACCCTCTGTAGAGCCTTGTTATCCTCAAGTAGATCAACACTCCCACTTAACTTCATGTCATCTGCAAACTTACTGAGGGTGCCCTCTATCCTCTCATCCAAAGATATTAAAACTGATAAAGATAATAACCAAGACTGACCCAAATACTGAGACCTGGAGAACACTGCTTGACGCTGGTCATCAACTGGATTTCACTCCAGTTACCACACCTCTCTGGCCTCAGCCATCAAGACAGCTTTTAACCTAGTGAAGAGTACGTATGTCTAATCCATGAGCTGCCAGCTCCTCCAGCAGAATGCTGTGGAGACAGTGTCAAATGCTAAAGTTAAGCTATACAACATCCACAGCTTTGCCTTCATCCGCTAGTGGGTCATTTGCTCACAGGAGGAGATCAGGTTGGTCAGACAGGACCTGCCCTTCATGAACCCATGCTGGCTGGGTCTAATGCCCTTCTTGTCCTGCACTTACCTTGTGAGTGCACCCAAGATGAACCGCTCCATAATCTTGCCCTGTACCAAGGTCAGGCTGACAGGCCTGTAGTCCCCCCAGATCCTCCTGCTGGTCCTTCTTGTAGATGAGTCTCACATTGGCAAGCCTCCAGTCATCTGGGATCTCTCCTGTTAACTAGGACTGCTGATAAATGATGAAGAGTGGCTTGGCAAGCACCTGTGCCAGTTCCCTCAGTACTCTCAGGTGGATCTCATCTGGCCCCATAGACCTGTGGGAGTCCAGGTGGTGCAGCAGGTCATTAACTGCTTCCTCCTAGATTATGGGGGGATTATTCTGCTCTCCATCCCTGTCCTCCAACTCAGGGAACTGAATACCCTGAAGATAACTGGTCTGACTATGAAAGACTGAGGCAAAGAAGGCATTAAGTACCACAGCCTTTTCCTCACCCTTGGTAGCAATGTTCCTCTTCGCTTCCAATAAAGGATGGAGAGTCTCCTTGGCTCACTTTGTGTGGTTAATGTATTTGTAAAAACACTTCTTATCATCTCATACAACAGTGGCCAAATTGCGTTCTAGATGGGCTTTTGCCTTCCTAATGTTCTTTCTGCATTACCTAACTAAATCCCTGTACTCTTCTTGAGTAGCCTGCCCCTTCTTCCAAAGCTGGTACACTCTTTTCCTAAGTCACAGCAAAAGCTCCCTGTTCAGCCAGGCTGGTCATTTTCCCCACCAGTTCATCTTACAGCATATGGGGACAGCCTGCTCCTGTGCCTCTAAGACTTTCTTCTTGAAAAAACATCCAACCTTCCTTGACCCTTTTGCCCTTCAGGACTGCCTCCCAAGGGACTCTCTCAACCAGCATCCTGAACAGGCCAAAGCCTGCCCTCCGAAAGTCCATGGTAGTGGTTCTGCTGAACCCCCTCCTTACTTCACCAAGAATCGAAAATTCTATCATTTCATGGTCACTAAGCCCAAGACAGTCTCCAGCCACCATATCACAGACTCATTCTCTGTTAGTAAACAGCAGGTCTAGCGAGACACCTCCCCTGGTGGTCTCACTTACCAGATGTGTCAGTGAGTTATCTTCCACATACTCCAGGCACCTCCTGGATTGCTTCCTCTCTGCTATGTTATATTTCCAGCAGACGTCTGGTAAGTCAAAGTCCCCCATGAGAACAAGAGCTGGCTATTTTGAGACTTCTGCCAGCAGCCTGTAGAACACTTCATCAACCTCTTCATTCTGGCTGGGTGGTCTATAACAGACTCCCAACAGGATATCTGCCTTGTTGACCTTCCCCCTTGTCCTTACCCATGAGCATTCAACCAAGCTATCAGAGTCGAGCTCTATACAATCAAAACATTCTCTAACATACAGAGCCACCCCACCACCTTTCCTTCCTTCCCTAGTCATGAGAGTCGTCCCACCATGTTCCTGTGATGGTGACTATGTCATAGCTGTCCTGCTGCACAACGGCTTCCAGCTCCTCCTGTTTGTTGCCCATGCTGCATGCATTGATGTAGATGCACTTGAGCTGGGCTATCAGTATCACCCGCAACACTGGCATGCTGCCCTCAGGCTGAACTCTAGTGAGCCTGGTTTTATCTCCTTCCCACTCTGAACCTTGTTGAAAGCCCTTTCAGTGAGCCTGGCCAACTTATGTGAGGAGCCTTTTCTGCCTTTTAGACAGATGAACTCCATCTGTCACCAGCAGGCCCAGTGCCATGTGAACTTCCCCATGATCAAAACCCCCAAAATTCCATTGGTGGCACCAGTGTCTGAGCCATTTGTTAATCAGGTGTGTGCTCTTCCTTTCAGTGCTCTTCCTGCCACTGGAGGGATTGAGGGAAACACAACCTGCGCTTCTGAACACTCAGCCAGTCTCCACAATGCTCTGAAGTCCTTTTTAATTACTTTTGGACTTATGTCTGTAACCTCATCACTACCAACCTGGGTAACCGATATGGGTAACAACTGGAGGGTCAAACCAGACCAGAGAGTTTCCTGATAACATCTCTAACCTAGACCCCATGGAGGCAGCAGCTCCCCTGTGGGATGGATCTGGTTGGCCTATGGGGCCCTCTGTTCCCCTTAGAAGGGAAACATCTAGCACAATTACCCTCCTTTTCCTCTTGATCGAAGTAGTCCTAAGGTGTGTGGTATGACTGACTCACCCTGGGCAATTCCCTGGATGGACCTTCATCTCCATCCTCATTTGCTTGGCCCTCCAGTTCCAGAGCCCCACACCTGCTGTGCAAGGGCAACTGGGAAGGCGAGGGAGGCCGGAGGGGATTAGCTGTCTCCCTGAGCAGGGACCTGTTTCCATTCCCCCCCATCTCTTAGGTCCCCTCCTTCTGCCTGGTGGCCTGCCACGCTCCGGTACCACTGCCCGGCTCAGTCTCTCCCTGCAGCTGGAGACCTGCCCGGCTCCATCTTTGGCCGAGTGGTGACCATGGCTGGGTTCTTTTCTGGGAGGGCGATGACCACGAGTTGAGTTCGCCTCTCAAGCCAGGAGGGGGAACCAGTTACCTCAAGCTGAACTCACCTCTTGCACTGGCGGAGCCGCCGCTCCCGCCCCGCGGAGGGACCTGCGCTGCTGAGCCCAGAGCCCCGAGAAGGGGCTCCCCTGGGGGATGCCACTCGCTGCTTGTTTGCTCAGCGTTCCAGACGGGCTCCTTGTATGATGGGGGTGGAGGGGAGGGGATGTGTGGAGTGGTGTCGTGAAGTGCCATTGCCGTTTAAACACCTCTGGCAGATCTGCCGCCGGTGGCAGCAGCCCCAGCACAGCTCAGCCGCTGTCCCGGCTTCGGAAAGCCCCCAAAAGAGCCCCTTGCTGGCCCTTTTCGCACGATTCCCTTCCCCAGTGCGGACTGACCTGCACTGGAGCTGGACTCCTCGATGAGAGCCGTCTCAGAATCACAGAATAATTAAGGCTGGACAAGACCTCTGAGACATCAAGTCCAGCCTATGACCTAACACCACGACATCAGCTAAACCATGCCACTAAGTGCAGCATCCAATCTTATCTTAAACACCTCCAGGGATGGTGACTCCACCACCTCCCTGGGCAGCCCATTCCAGTGTCTAATCACTGTTTCTGTGAGGAAGTGCTTCCTAACATCCAACCTAAACCTCCCCTGGAGCAGCTTCAGGCTGTGCCCTCTCATCCTGTCACTAGTTGCCTGGGAGAAGAGCCCGGCTCCCACCTTACTACAACTTCCCTTCAGGTAGAGTGATAAGGTCCCGCCTGAGTCTCCTCTTTTCCAGGCTGAGCAATCCCAGCTCCCTCAGCCTCTCATAAGACTTTCTCTCAACTCTATAGATGTTACATTACTGTAGCAAACATTTGCCAAAATTATGCTCATTTTTTAAAGATGAGAAACTGAGACATTTAGTAGTTTAGTTCTATATCTAAAGTGACTATGTGAATCAATGATGAAGGTAGAAATAGAAAGTTTCCTGTTTACTAATCCAGTACTTATGATGCCATATACAATACATGGTTTTGAAGGAAATCGAACAATCCACGTATTATTAAAATGTATTTTTAAAGTATATAGAAAGTGGTTGCCGATTATCATAAAAAGAAGGGCTTCATCTGATTCATTAGTATAGAGTATATAGGCACTGGATTGACAATAAACAAGTTAGTAACATGTAAATTATGCTTCAGCTCTGCTTGGTATCTAGTGACAAGTGATAGTATCTGTCTGTTCTCTGGTTCACAATTTAATTATGCTTTTGATACAGTTGGAATAGCTGAAACCCTGAGGAAAAAAAAATCTAAGAAATAAGACATTTAGACATAATCACAGAGATCTTAAAAATAAATAAAAAAATCAGATCAACTTCAGATACCAAAGTTGTAGATAAAACTTGGTAAACCTACTATATTTATGCCCTATTTTGGGGAAAAAGAATGTATTGAAAAGAATAACTGGGATAAAACCGCAGTGGTATGAAAAGCTTAGAAGCCTGTCAATATTCTAAAGTGCCTATCTCTGCTGATCTTCAAAGAGAGCATCTAACATCTTCCCCCAGCTGCCTGTGTGTTTTGTCTGGGCTGAAAAGGTCTGATTGCCATGGTGTCAAATTATACAACTTTTTAAAGTATAAAAGTCAGAAGTCAGTTCTGTTGAATGAAATCTTTGTCAATATAGATAAAAGGTCAGTGCAATTTTATCTACAATATAGGATAAGGTTGACTCTTGGAAGAAATGCTTTATTGCTTTATGAGCTGCAAAACATTGTCTTTTGACACATTAATTCTTTTCTTAGCCTTTTGCCTGAAAAGACATTGGTGGATGTTATAAAAATAAGGCATTATTATGATGCAGTGTTATGTACCCCTTCTCTTATGAAAGCTCAGTACTATTGCTCATATTTTTATTGACTGGTTAACTTTCAGTTGGATGCTCTCCCTTTCATAATCATCACTGTTTCACACATCCATATTAAAACAAAATTGTCAGCCATAAAAAGGCAAGACAGTAGTTTGAAATAGGTATTCCTATTTCAAATGCTTGTAACAGTCTGTGGAATGAATTTAACAAGCAAAGTTTTCAGGCATATTTTAAACAAATATATATTGCCCTGTGAGACCTAGAAGCCCAAGGTCCATGTATGAACTTCTCTGACAAAACAATTACTTTCCCCATCAGGCTGCATCAAGTGCAACACATGCAATGGAGACTGCAGTCACCTTTCCAAGCAAGGTTGCTGTCAAGTTGTCTATGTACAGAAAATATGACTAACTCTATGTAACTATGTCTGAAAACACTTGCCTAAAGCAGTCTCATAAGCAATAGGTGACTAAGGAAGACTGCATTAGATCTGTAAGTGCTTCTTCCTCTTCCATAGGGGATTCATTTTTTTCAAGCACACAGCTAAAGGAAAGGGGATAAGAGATATAATGCATGTATACCTTTATGTACACACGAAGGTTTACAGTTGCACTTCAAAGATTTTAATCTTTCTGTCATACGAAATACAGAATTTTAAATGACTAAATGACGTTTCAAAAATTCTTAAATGAAAACAGATTGTGACAAATTGATTTGTGCTTCAAATAGAAAAAAGCTAACCAAAGCTTTTCAACATGGCCACCTTCTATATCAGTCCTTACATTACCCATTTGCAGTACCTAAAGCTATAATTTAACGCCAGTCAAGGAAGAGTTTATAAATTACATTATCTACAGGTGAATTATTTTTAAAAATACAGGGCTTAATGGTTGTAAAGGTTTTATTGGTTTGGAGAGCATTCTGTAATTAAGGCAAAGGGAGGTTACACTAACCCATGCCTTAGCATTAAAGGCTGTACGCTAACCAGAACTGTTAATGAGAAATTAGGCACACCACTTCTATTATTAATGGAATTTTCGTGCTTCATTCTCTATGCACCTAGTAAAAGATTCAACCCTCCAGAATTGTTTAAAGAAGACACTGCCAAACCACACACTGCAGAACAAGATAAGATTTTTTAGAGGATATTGTGTGTTCTATAAACATCAGCAGCTTATCTCATGTATTATTACTTGAATGAACCTTAATGAAATTGTGTGTATTTTAATCTTCTTTAAAGTCCTTGTGTAGTTCTTGGGTCATCTCAGCTTGTAATTTACCATCTGAAAATCACTGCTGCATTTAAAAGGTCTTTGTGGACACTTTTTCCAGATTACTTTTACTGTATGAATACAAAGGAGATTCTTTCTCACTGGCAAACTGAGGTATCACAGTGCCTACTTTAGGCACCTGAACTCCTTAAGAAGATCTCCCCTCCTTGCACAAATGCTTCTCAAAAGACAAGATGCTCAATAATAGTTACCCCCTTGAATTCACTGAGGTAGTATCTAATCTGATCTATGGATACAACCCATAGCGTGCCTCTCGTCACTTGTCTGTCCGCTGTAAAGATTAAGGTCCTACCAATATTGCACTGCAACTCTTGACTAGCTGGCATGTGCTCTCAAGGTTTATACTTGTCTCTGCTGAATCCTTGTGAAGTTAAGGCCCTTCAGCAAACGCATTAGCTACCTACTGCTAAATTGTTTTAACATCTATATGTAGTCCTGTACTACAACATCTAGCTGTATTGGTATTCAGAAAAAGCTACCTTGGCAATTAATCCCAATCATCCTTAAGCTTTGGTTATATGAGGGAAGAATTAGTATTTATTTCATCT
>WEIS01061107.1:32855-69233 GCA_013389965.1 Todus mexicanus | reverse complement strand
GAGGTTGAACTAGATGACCCTTAGAGGTCCCTTCCAACCCAAACTATTCAGTGACTTCATATGCAGCAACATCTGTATCTCTTTTGGTACCGTGCTTTGCCAAACAGATGGAGGGACTGATCACATCCTACTAAGCAAGGACAAGATTTTCACTCTTGTACAGTCTTTGAAAATCTTTCACTCAAACTTTCAGGATTTTCCAGCAATTTCACACTGAGACTGATTTTTTCAAGAGGCTGAACCACAAAACGTAATGAAGGGAGTTGGTGATGATTGTTCACAGAAGTATTTGTCAATTATTTTTTACAGCATATAACAGGGTTGGTCCCCAAAGAAGCCAGCCTAGCCTTTACCCTAGAGGTGAAAACCTTAACAGGCTGAAAATAGAGCTTATTTTTCGCGTGGGTGTAATGCTCTGGAGTCCCAGGAATGGACAAAAACCTTATTGTATTTAGAAAAAAAACCCTGCAGAGGTAGGTTATGAAGAAAGTGAGAGCTAAAAGACACTACCTCTGCTCTCCTGCCCACCTTAGATGCTGTCCTGGTTTCCCAAGGAGCAAGGCCAGCGGTTTCACAATTACTGACTAGTTGGACACTGCAGCACTGTCTCTTCCACAGCAGGGAGCAAGCTATAAATAATCTCACTAATTCTCAATCTCTCCTCCCCTTAGGAGAGCTCCTTTCTCTAAAACTCTCACATTTTGGAACTTCTACTGAAAATTCTGTCAACAGGGGTCAAGGCCTCAAATTTTATTACTAGATCCGGGTGAAGAAAAGGTAAATATTTATTTCTAGCTTTTTAAGAGTTATAGGAAAGTAGTGGCAGTGACAGTAGAGTCTATCAGGTACTTTTATTATCAATATGTGGCCCTAAAAGAGGAAATCTGGCTCAGAAAAGCAGTGCAAGAGCCTTTCTGTTGGGCTGGAAGTTGAATTTTTTTAAACTATCTGCACAAAACCCCCACCCTTTCAGAGTTTCATATTGAAAAGATTAAACCATTAAGCAAGATTAAAATGTCTTGCATATCTCCTCAGAACTTTATCAGCTCAGCAGCGTATGTTACACTATAATGAAAAACTACAACGTGAAAATGGAAAGTTCGGAGCTATTGAAATAGATCCTAAAAGTAGAAGCGGAAATTCCCTCAGACCTTTTCAGAAGGATTTCTTCTGACATGTTGTTGTCAAAATCACGGATCAAACCGATACATAGGAGTGTTGTTGAAAGGAAATTCAGTGCTGAAAATGACAAGGAAATTGTAGTAGGTGTTGTGATTTACAGTACAGAAATTCAGTTCCAGTCCCCACTAAGCAGCTCTATCAACTTGCAAATCTTCCTTTCTATCTTTTTACACTCTCTTAAAAGTTAAGGCTGGAGCAAGAACTTTCTTCTTCATATGTATAATCAATGCCTACCTACCGCGGTGGCAACCCAGTCTTAATCAGAATGGTGAAATCACAGAATCACTGAGGCTGGAAAAGACCTCTGAGATCATTGAGACCAGCCTATGCCCTAACATCACGACATCAGTTAAACCATGCCACTAAGTGCAGCATCCAATCTTTTCTTAAACACCTCCAGAGATGATCATACAATAAACCATAATATTATCCAGGTAATCAAAGACAATCCCTCAAGACATATTCAAATCTGTGGTGGTCAAGAAGGAATATTTTCTCTTGTTCATTCTTTATATAACCATCTTAATTCTGGTAAATAAGGTCTTTGCAAAGATACACTCATTCTGCTCAACACATAGTGCTTTTTCACCATGGAATTCAGGCTTTGTCTTTCCATATCATGACCTTAGCCAAGATATCTGTTTAAGCCAGATATATTTACCTCCCGGTACCTGGACTGTAATCTTTAGTCATCTGAACAGGAAGCTAAAAAAACACCACCAGCCTGTTGCCATTGCCCTCACCATCCACACCCTGGACATGGCTGTCATCACACCTCGGTCTCATACAGAAAAACATTCTCCTTCACAACTCCTAATGCAGGGGTTTGATTTTAAGCCCTCTAAACCTTAATGCTTAACACCTGAACCATACATCAACTCCAAGTCTAGTGTAGCTTCTGGTAGCATCTAAGAACGCCCACGATGGTAAAAGCTGCAGAAAGCTGCTGTGTCCTTTACTAGTGGATTTCTCTTCGGATGATCAGTGTGGACAGGCCCATACAAACAATGAATCACAAATTAAATGGCTCAGTAAACAAAAAATGGACTTATCAAGGACACAACAACCACTGTTGTGAGCCAGACCCTCTAGTGCAAGGCAAAGTTTGGCACTAATGTGCCACATGCTTCTTTTATTTCTTCATTTACAGAGGGAGCCATAAGCTTTAAGAAGGAATGACATTTATAGTAAGGGAAAGAAAAAGCAAAACAAAAGGAAAGTGTCCTAAAGAGCACAGCAAATAATACTGCCAACCTTGAGCAGTCAGAAATGGAGAGTCCATCATCTAAGAATCCTGGGGTAAATAATCATGGGAATGGGTTTCACGCCTATTTGGTGGAGGTTTTATTTTAAAATAATACTTTTTTTTACTTTTTTTTTTTCACATTACACAGGGTACTGCTTTTACAAAACAGGTTGTCCTTGGCAGCTAAAAGGTGAGATAAGTTCCTTTCTCTTTTTCCCTTTTCCTTTCTCTCTTTATCCTGAAGCTGGAGCTCTAAGGAAAATCCCCAAAGCTGCCAAACTCATTGTAAAATAGCAAAACCACCTGTCCTGGTGCACATCACATTAGTTTTCTTGCAAAAGACAGTAGCTGCCTCTGCGAGCATCAGATTTGAGAAATGCAAAGGCAACATAGAGGGAAAAACAGCACGATCCTGCTGCCACTCTGCATAGATGACACGGACGTGGAGACACGGGGAGCAGCTCCCTCTGCATGGATCTCCTCTCCATTCCTGTCAGCTCCTATGAACCACACTCCAGGATGGACCATGCTGTGGCAGGGATGGAAGGAGCCATTTGGAAATAGGAAGTATTGCTTGCAAACAAGCAGTGCTTTGCACCACTGGATAACCAGAAGTGACAAGTATTAATCCTGCACCTTTCCTGTTCTTGAGTGCTCTGCAGGCTGTGGAGGCTGCTGGGGATGTGGTGCTCACCATCCACGGCCAGAGCTGCAGCAGAGGGTGTCCCAGGCTGGACAGCTGAGTCGCCGGGTGCTGGGCCCGTAGCTGCCTCCTCTGAACTGCTTGTCCTCACAGTCTCATTTCCGAAGGGTGTTATTTCACTGCTGCCTCCCAGATAATGTAACTGAATCATTCAATTGAGCATAAAATAGAAATTTGGCTTCTTATCTGCTGGGAAACCAGCTTTACTATTTTCTTTCTGCAAAATACATTTTTCACTATCTTATCTTCTAATAAACAATCCCAGCTCTGCAGGCTGCAGAAATGTTCTGAACACATTTAAGAGACATTTCCCCCCACTCTCCGCTGTCATTCCCCCCCTCTCCCCCTCCCCTTATCCCCTCCTTCCCACCCTTTAAAACGTCTGTTTTAAAGGCATATTTTTAAAAGAGATCCAATTTGTATTCCATCTTCCTTTGGTGAAGGTATATATTTTTCATAAGCCTGTCCTCTGCTTTTGAGGCCTCTCGCTCAGTTTAATTTTCATTCCTGTCTCCCTTTCTTCCCCTGTACAGAACCAAAACACCAGCTCCCCCCCACACACCTCTAATGCTTTCTCTTGTTTTAAGAAAAAGACAATTTGGACTTAAAAAACTGCCCTCCCCTCCCCTGGACCTGCCATAGAGCGCTTGCCTAACGGAAACTAAACGTGTCAGCGAAAGGTCAGCTATGAATTTTTAAAGCTTTCTATCTCACTCAGCCTGACATCAAAAGCATTAGCTGCAGCACTAAATCAGGGAGCGTGGGGGAATTAGAATATGCAACAAGTCCTGCCATAGAATGCGACACGGCGGAGGATATTCAGAGGCCCCTCTTGGGATGGCGGAGCAGAAGCTGCACCAAAATTCAGCGGTAAGGCACCGATTTCTGGCTCATCTGCCCTCTTCCTTGGGCAAGCGCACCAGCCACCCGCCTCTTGCAAGGGATCAGTGAAAAACAGGACATGGAATGAGAATTTAAGATACACTGGTGTCATTGCTGCACATTGAAAGCTGATCTGAGAAGTGATTTCATTATTCCCCTGCTTATATATGACTCTACGGTCCTCTCCTCAGATCCCCAGCTATCCTCTAAGGGATCCTCCCTCTGAGTTAAAGCCTGTCTGGCTCCGCAGAACGCAGATTTTTTTCTTGCTATATCAAATTAAGAAGGGCAGTGGAAGAAAAATTAGTGTAATTCTTGCAAAAATAAGCAAATCATAGGAGAGTTGAAGCTACCATGTCCCATCAGCTCTATCTTCAGCACGCCTGGTTTGTTGGAAATGCACATTCACATTCTGGATCTTCACCAGCAGTCACCTCTGGGGCTCCGCTTCTTGTGCATTGGCTTTGCATTTTCCCATGTTAGGCAGAGAGCCGTGTTTGTTTTGAAGAGATCTCGATTTGCTGCAGAAGGGACCCAAAGCAACAACTACACAGCAGAAATTTGTTAATTTGCCACTTCTTCGCAAGTTGGCGTCGAGTCCCTACCCTATAGCTTGTGTCTCTTTTTCATAAACAACAAGCTGCATCCCAAGATTTGAGTGCAGAGGATCACCTGCAACAACAGAATGCGGGCATAGTTCAAGAGGTGATTTATTATTCAGTGATCATTTAACAATTTGGCAGCTGAAAGCAGAACTTATCCCACCAGGACGACTGTGTGCGAAGCAGCCATTCATATGGCAGGGACGTGCTTTAGTGGGAACAAAGGATGTTCCCATTGACAGGAAAAGTCAAGGTAAAAAAACCCTCTGGCACATGAAGCCTGACTTGGCCTCTCTGCAAATCATTAAACTGGAGAGAAGGGATGTTCAGGAACATCATCTGGGAAGCCTGGCAGTAAAATGCGTGTGATATCTGGTCTGGAAGTCTTCCTTCCTCATGCTGGGCAAGCTGATGTGGCTTATGGTTTTCCACTAGATGCTGCCAGCTTGGGATAAGCTCCCAGCTGGTCCTACTGAGCCTAATAAGAATTGTCACCAACTGCCATGGGACAAATTCTAAACCTTCGGCAAAGGCATCTTTGACACGTTTCCACCATTTCATCCCTGTCCCTTTCCACGCCTTCCATACCATACTTGACTGGCACTTTTCAGATTATTTCTTGACTCCATTAGAGAAGGATGCAGTGTTTAGGAATGGAAGACCTCTGCTTTTCAAACAATATAAATTCATACAAATTTCAAATGTTTTGAGGAAATGTGTTTACTTTTAATAGAATCCATGTCTCTCACTGTTCTCCAATGAGTGACCACATTTGGTTTCAGTTTCTTATTTCATAGCATAGAGAATAATAATTATGCCTATTTCTAAAAATCACAAATAGATTTCATGTTGCACTGCAAAGTTCTGAAATTATTGAATCATGTCCTTGTTTCTTAAACAAGGAGGGCATTGAGGGGGCAGAAGGCATGTGACATTTCCATTTTCTTAAAAAATGCTAGCACACTGACTTTTTTCCCCCATTCTGAATGGAAGCAAATTCCAACGTCTCACAGTTGAACAGAAATCCTGTTTTCCAAACAGCTTCAATTCCATCTGTCCATAGTGAATCACTGTCCATCCATCCACACAATCTTTCAGCCTTATTCTTCATCCAGCTTTTTCTCTGTGTTTACATCTCTCCATCTGGCTACCCGTATGCTCGTTGATATCTCCATTTACCCTTCCATGGAGCTAATTTTCCGCCAGCAGAACAGCCACCAAAGACTTGGAGACCACGCGTGTAGTTTTCTGAGTTGAGAAATGAAGTGGCAGGCACAAGTGGTTGATGAAAAGCATTGCATCTTTGACCGAAGAATGGCAGGACTGATGAAGAAAAAGTAGATCCTGAACTTCAAGGATACCAAATATTTGTTTAGCACTTTTAAGGAGTGGGACAAGGTATTTAAGCAGGAAGAAGTACATGGGCATCTATCCATTCCTCCTATAAGTACCCCAGTCTTGACATTGAGGGATCATATCTGTTCATCCCCTTGCTTCTTCTGGCTTTCACAGCGCTTCAGCAGGGGCCTAGATTTTCCTAGCTGAAGATGACGATAAAACCATTAGAGTACCCCACGTTGCTCCATATTTAAAAGCCACATCAGATCATTGTAATGGTCCATAAAGCCTGCATAAACCTGTGTAATGAGCTGCAGCAAGAGACACGGTGTCTTGCTCCCAGATGGCATAAAGCCAGCCCCTGAAAAGACTGTCACTATGCTATATGTGTCCTGTACACCTCCACAAGAATATCCCTGTGCACCCACCCAGCTGACATGCCCAAGTGCCACAATGCTCTGTCTTGTATTTCTTTTCTCGATGGAAGCATAACCTAGACCTTTTGCTCATCCATATTCCTGCAAAGGAATAACTTGACTTGAAGATAGTGATAGACTACAAGATCCAGCGAGTCTGCCCAAAAAGCCTAGAAAGGGTTCCTACCACCTCTCACTCAGGTCAGAACTACACATAAATCCTTTATACGTGGTTCAGGCCTTTTGTTGATCTTCCAAATCACCCCCTATTCCCATTCAGATCACAGCACTTCCAGTTTTCTTTTGACCAAATGAAAACTTACAATCCATTGCATCAAGATGTATTTCACTGCACAATGTTCTATTGCCCCATTTGCATTTAGAGACACATTCGCTAATGTGAATAAAAGGACCAGGATAATCAAAGATCTTAGTGGATTTAGAAATTTGTATCTCAGTGAAATAATATCTAACTGCATTAAATTTCTGTCAATAATACTATCAAGAAGAATAACACCCAATTAAACCTTCACAGAGAAGAAAATTCTTATAGGTAATAAAAACCATGAACAGTTTTTTTTCTGGATTCTGCTTATTCTTGCTTCTTTTCTTTGCACTTTCACATTCTAGAAGCTTAAATATTGGGGTTATTCTCATTCTTGTTCACTTGCTAAAGATGTCTTTATTGACACAGCAACACTTCTTATACATTTAATAGAGAAAAAGTCATGTCTGTGTTTGTCAGCTAACCAAATTATGTTCAAGGAAAATATGATTTCTAATCTCAAAACAGGGAAAATTAGGGGAGAAATGTCAAGTGCTTAGGAAGCAAAAAGGATCTATAATATGCATTAATGTACAATCCTACACAAAAGGGCAAAGAATATACTAGAATACATAAATCAGAGAGCAACCTGAGTGACAAATGAGTTGTTCTTTTCACTAGATAGAGTATTGGTGAGGTTTGAGCTGGAGCATTGTGTTCAGGTTTGGCACAGCATTCAGGGGAAAGGCAGACAAAGCAGAGAAAATCCAGAGCAATGAGAATGATCAAAAATCAAATGGGAAAGATGGAAGGACTTGGGGTTACTTAGCAGAAAAGAGAAAGAAAGGAAGAATCAGGAAGTAACCTCCTTCCAAAGAATAAAAGGTTCAAAAAGGAAAAATGTAGGGCAAGAAACACTGGGCTTAAATTGCAGCAGAGATACGTATGTCAGGTTTTAGGAAAATATTTTTCTCATTAGGAAATGGAGCAGTGGAACAGGTTGCTTGAGGATGGTATCGATCACCACCACAGGAAGTCTTTGAAGGCAAGGTTAAACCAAAGTCTGGAATGGGAACAGTCTAGCTGATCCTGCACTAGGTTGGAGAACAGAAGAGGTAACCTCTTCAGATCTCTTCTTCCATGCTTTCTGGAAGTCTGTGACCTATAGATACTTTAGCACGGTTCCTGTGTGTCTTGTCAGGGGTACCTGAGATGCCAATTGCTTCATGTTCACATCCCCAGCTCTGTCTGTGCTTCCCTTCAGTTACGACTGAAGCTGGATTTCTGGGTATTCTTCCGAAAGGCTTGTAAAGCTCTGGTAAACACAGGGCATGTTGGGTATCCTATTTGGTTCTGACACTTTTTAAAAATCTAGTTATTATTGAAAGTTACTGTGCCAGCAGTTGTATTATTAATACTATTATTTATTATTTATGAAGTGTCGAGTGTGTGCTAGATGCTTATATGATTATACCCTGAGTTACGCTGGAGTTGCACAGTCTACTGAATTACGATGTAATGTTATTACCTGCAGCCTTTGCATGAGAATGGTATTTTTCATCTATCATAGTTGGCTCCTTCATCATGTGATGGTCTGTGAATTTTAAGTCATTAATGAACTCGACCTGACATCAGAAGGAGGCAGTGAGGGAAACGGTCCCCCCATTTTACAGACTGGGGCTCCAAGGAAACTAAACATCCTGGTATCACACAGCAGAGCACACAAGCTCTCAACTCATTGTAAGCTGCTGGTTATTTTTACTGACTTAAATTAGATAGTTTCTGTGCTTGGAAATGGAGAGACTTCATTCCCCTGGGGGCTCAGATGACTTGGCTTAGGTGAGATCCTGTGGAAATGATTTCCATACACCCATTACCCATCACATCCAAATGCATTCCCTTTCACATCAGTACCCTTCCTACCCCCATTCAAGGCAAAGACAGACTGTTCTACAAGACAGAATACATGTTCTCAGATGTTCTGTATTCCACTCCATACTTGCCACTGTATTGCTACGCACTTGCTCACACCGTTGCTCTAATGGGAGTAGATTTTCAAATCTTTTGATCTCTCTTTACACAATATTTATTCATCCTTTACACAATGTTAATTCATAGTAAAATTCCTGAACCTCTGGAGGTACACCTTCAACTTCCCTGCAAGGACAGTCAGGTGGAATAAACAAGATTCTGAAACAATCAGCACTCAGAAAGAAGCATCTTCATCCATTTAAAGATATGAACCTTTTTCTTTTTTTAACCCTCATCTGATCAGGTTTTGTATCTGCACACTAGGAGTAGGACATTATCATGTCCATACCTCCAGCTGCAGTTTTAATCAGAAGAGAGACTGCTCTCTGGTTTAATGGGGTAAATGAGACCTCCAGTAATATTGTCTGTGTAATTGACATAGTTCTCTGGGAAACATTACACTTTATAATGAAAATACTGTATATAATTAGGACCTAATAGGAAGAAAATAGCAATTAGGCAGAATTAACTGAACAGAAGCAATCAAGCAAATAAAGGTTATTCTCCAGAGAGGACCCTTCGGGGTTCAAATGTGTACATCCTATGATTGTAAAGAAGTGACAGTAATTAACAAGAGTCTTTTCATTGCATAAGAACAGCCTAACACTGGCTACTGGAATGACCCCTGGAAATCAGAGTATGTTATTTCAGTCCTGTGCTTTCTCAGGCATTGTGGTAAGGAGCTTCTATACAGCATTGTATGCGCTTGCACAATGGCTTTAGCAGGTTATAAAGACATCAAGACCTTTAATGCTGTTCTTGCCCCAGCTTTTGCGGGCCCTTGATGCTTTCACTACCTGCTCTTGCCCATCAAAGTTTCCCAAGCAGCTTGCTGTACACAAATTTCACAGTAACACTAATCCACATAAGATTTCACAGTAATAAACAGATTACACAATGGTGCAGGAGTGATCCTTTTCCTGGAATTACCAGGGTAAGTCAGCCAGTTGCTTCATTATAGATCTGAACCCATGATCACCCACAAAGGACACTTCCAAGCCTGTCTTATGAAACTCTTCAGCCCAAGTTATGGGGAGAGCATGGGTGCTCCTGCAGTCTTAGGAGCATCTCAGCTTCTCATCCACATGATCTAGGCAAAGGAGACAACATAAGACCACATCTATTCCAGCTCAACCTATGCAAAGCCATCCTGAGAGCAGCCCTTGTTAAGAACAAAGAGGACACTTCCATACCAAAACTGGACAAGATAGGCATCAAGCACACAGGTCACAGTCCTGAGCCCGTTTCTCTTCTAACCTCACAGACAAAAAGCAATGAGGGTTTAGTTTTGCCCAACAGCAAGGAATTCAGGACTGTAAAGCTTTTTGAGCTTTGAGACATTTCCATCAAAGACAACAAACAGCAACCAGTCCAGTATAGCACAACCAGATATCAGTACAGCATGGGATATTCCTGATAGTAGAGGCCTTAACACAACAGTTATTTGATCATTACGGACACCAACTCACTTTATGAAGTAATTTACATCTCTCTGAAAGTCACCAACCTGTTCTATGGCCAGGAAGCTTGCCCAGACACTGCCAGCTGAGTACAGCTCCATTCCTCTGTGAGTGCAGAGTGGACCTCCTTGCAGGTGACAGCTTCTCAAGGATTCCTTCTGAGTTATCTTCAGAGGTTGATAGTAATCACCAAAGGAAGACAAGAGAAACCATCCACAAACCAAAAGGGAGATGATGTTTCTTTTTCTTCCTTCCATCCCCTTCTCTGGAGTCAATCAGGGACAAAAGAGAAACAGCTGTTTTTTAGGTGAGCACAGCTGGCTGAAATCAAAACCACTGATGATCAGGGATCTGTCAGGAGAGAGCTCAGGGAAGTGCACAACACGAAAGAGAACTAATCCATGTCCTGGTTTGGGTTAGGACAGAGCAATTCCATCCAGTAATTTTACTTTTCAGCTAAGTCACTTCTAACTAACTGCACTTTCTGAAGTTAGCAGCATGTTTTTGCAGACAGTCACTGCTTCTAGTAGTAATAATGCTCTGTGTTTGGAATTAGTACCAAGGATTGGTGTCCAGACCAAGGTCACTGCTAGATCCTGTGTACCACATCAGGGGGTGCNGTCACTGCTAGATCCTGTGTACCACACCAGGGGGTGCACAAGTAAGGGCCGCACCTGCAGGGATGAGAGGACAGGACAGGACACCCTAAACTGGCCAGCGAGGTATTCCATCCCATATGGACCATATTTGGTATCAAGCTGAGAGGTCATGAGGGTCTCGCTCTCCCGGTTCTGTTTTCGGCCTTCAGCTCAAACTTCGGCCTCAGTTCAGGCTTCAGTTCCAGCTTCGGCCTTCAACTTCCAGGCTTCAGCTGGGGCTTCGGCTTCCTGCTCCCATTTCTTTTCATTCTTAAATGGCCAGCATCCAAGGAGGACTCTGTCCATTCTGCTTTCAATCCCAATCCGTGTGCTCCTGAATCCAACTCCCGCACACAGTTCCCACCCCGCTGCCAGGCCCAGCCTGGGCCTGCTCCACAGCATCAGTGGTGACGGTGACACATTTGCCGTCAGAGGGGTTAGGTTCAATACTGGTTTTGTATATAGCTGTGTATATTTCATTTTATTGTTATTATTTTCATTTTCATTAAAGCTGTTCTAGTTTCCTTTTCTAATCTATCAGTTTCCCTCCCTTATTCCCTTTCTCTTCCCCTTTAGGGAGGGGGGGGGGGGTTAACAGAGTGTCTCTTGCAGGTTTAGGGCTGCCCTGATCCCAAACTGTGACAATCCAATACTTCTCTTAAGCAGAAATCATAACTGCACAAAATAGATGAGGCCAGGACTTGCTTTAAAGCAGTTCTTATAGCTTAACAATCCTCCTCCTATTTCTATCTATTTTTCTACTTTATTTATCTCTGCATTGATCTTTGGAGTAAAGATTTACTACACTATCAACATAACACACCATAAATTAGCAAGAATGGCCTCATGGACTTTTGGTTTTTATTCACATAGATCAAAAAGTGAAGTTCTTGCACAGCTCCTGATTTGGATGAGATTTTCTAAAATTACACAAAATTTTCCAAGCGCATTTGCTCCTTCAGTCACTAACACACGTGGCACCAAACACAAACTTCTCGTCTCAGAACTTCTTATTAGTTTGGGAAATAATTTCTCACTCTTATCCTTTCACAAAACATCAGGTGTTGTCCCGTAAGAGGGCAAGTAAAGCAAGTTTCTTCCAGGTGATGTCCAGTGTACCATTTCATCTCTGATCTTTTGAGTTCTCTTGTTGGCAATTAATTCCAGTGGAAAAGCACTGCTCTAAATCAGAGGATTCCAGCCTTTTACCCCAGAATTCTGGTCCATCCATTGTACCTGGCTGAACAAGACCTTCTGGAAAGGAATTCAGTACTGACCTGAAGACTTTGGGATGGAGAACCCAGCATGTCTGATAGCACTTTACTCCAACGGTTAATTGTCCCTAGTGTCACAAAATGTGTCTGGCTTTAGCTTCCAGCCATTGGTTTTTATTGCACATTTCTCTGCTAGATTAGAGTCCTCTAGCACGCGATGTTTCCTCCCAGTGAAGATACATGTACCCTTGAATCAAGTCATTTTTCAGGCTCCTATTTTGATAAGCATGCGGGTGAATTGAGGTTAATAAAAGCTAACAGCAGTGGGCACAAGTAGGACTTCTAGAATATTTTTTTTAAAAAAAAAAAACCACCCTGAAATCTCAGTGCAGAAAAAGAAAAAAAAAGGAAAAAATTTTAATTTAAATTTTCATCATTTTTCTTCTTCTTTTAAATTCCAAGCTTTGTTTTTGCAAATAAAATTATATTATTACACATTATATGATTATATGATTTTTTTATTCAAGTGGAAGATGATTGAAAGCGAACTAATTTTCCCTTTGCCTGCACTTTTTTATCTAGCCACTTAACATCTATCTCTGTTTATAGCCTACAGAGTAAAGCAGATGAAACTCTACCAAAACACGTCTGAAGAGGTCGCTTGCAGAAGATCAGGCTGGAAGAGCTCAGCAGAGCAAAGAGGTGACGTGGATGAGCTGTGGGGAATAGGGTGTCTCTCAGAGGCAACACATCACTCTCACCAGAGAGATAGGCTCTATTTTGGGGTCTTTTGAGCTTTGTCTTCTCTGAGGGTGGGAATCGTTCTCATTATCAGAGACACATTAGTACTGTACTGGGGTGGAGTAAAACTGAGGGGTTTTCCTAGCTCTGCCACTGATCTTGTGGCTGAACTTGGACAAAAAATGTCTCTCTCCCATGCCTCAGTTTCCCCATCGCAAAAATACTTGGGACAAATGAGCGGGGTGCACCTGACCAAATTCAATCTGTGCCTAAATTAAAAAGAAATGGAGATGTAAAAACAAAACAAACAAACTAAAAAAAAAAAAAACCCACATGAAAACCTGCAATTGTTCAGAGGGGTTTATAAAGCCTCACTTTGTCTAGCCTGCTGTCTGGTTCTCTAATGTTAGATAAGCTTCAAACTCACTCTAAGCTCTCCTCCAAGGGCACTTCCAGATTCCACTCTACTCAATTCCCTAATTTGAGGAAAATTATAAGACCTTAAAGTCTTTACAATTGCAGCAACACTCTTGGGTTAGGTGGCAGTGGAGAATGGACTTACAGTTTATTTCAGAGAGGACAAACACATGGACAAGAATGATTGCCCAGAAAAATCTTTGTCAAACTAAACAAGTTGGTTTTTGTTTTCTTCTTTTAAAGGTATTTGATGAAAGGAAAAAACAGTGGGACAGGGGAAACTATGGAATGAGAAATACGTTTCTGAAATAATTTCATATAAGCTCAGATTAAATTTTACATTCTACTTGTAGGACAATTAATTCTTGAAAGAAACATTTTTCTGGTCTTTTGTTCAGCATGTTGGTAAAGCCTGTAGAAGAAAAAGCCATTTTACACACTAAGGTGTTCGATTTTGAGTGTGTCTCAAAGAATGCTTTCTCCTCGCTTCAGAACATTTCTGTCCACTTCTTTTCCATTTTTTTAACAGAACTATTCACTCAATTCAGCACAACCTTGTTGCTGTTTTTAGCCCTGACGTGAAAGCCCATTTTTCCAACAAAAATTAGTACTTTAAAACTTTAGATCAACCTCTCAAAAATAATACTACCCCCCAACCATTTGTGATGTCTTTCTGACCGATATGTAAAAATATCCTATGGCTGCTAAGAATTAATATTATTATTGTTCTCTATGCTCATGGGGAAAGTCTGATCCAGACAAGTATCTAATAGCCACTTGTGCACACCAAAAGTAAGATGAAAAACCTCAGCAAGTTCAAAGTTTGTAGTCCAATTATGTTCTGTCTTGCGGGTGCTCTATAGGGGGTGAAAGTAATGTCCCTCGAACCACTCCGTATCATTGCAATATCTAACAAATCCTTTGGCACTCCAGCAAGGAGTTCAAAGAAAAAGCATCATCAGTTCGAATAATTACTGCCCATATTAAGTGGTTTTAATATTGCAGATGGATGTAAAAGGCAAAGGACAATGGCTCAAACACAAAGAGCCTCGCAAAGTACAACCTGGGGAAGGCCGCAGATATCCAACACGTTGTCCTTTCCCCTGTTCTGTTCTCTGCAATATTAAACCACTTAATCTGAAATTGCCCGAGCTTACGATGCCTTTGCTTTGAACTCTCCATAAGGGTGCCATAGGATTTGTCAGATGTTTCTAAAACAAAGTCTACCAGGAGGCTGAAAGGTCTCTTAGTAGCTATGACAATGGCTTAATAGAATATAATTTCCAGTAAAGGGAACTAATTTAATATTTTCACATATCATGTAAGCAAGGCACCAGCTGAGAGAAAGGAATGAGAATTATAGCAAGAGGCAATCAAGATGAGCAGTGCTGTAAAATCACACCTCACCAATGTGCACTAAGCTTCCTGCAGGAACTTGGCTTAGATTGGAATTGAGTTCTCCTCCTATTGAGGCCAGTTCTGTTTGATGAAAGGACAATCCAGTCTTGGAGCCTGGCACAGCTGGGTTTCAAACCAGCCATACCAGTGGTCTCTCACATGACACTCGGGAAACCACTTCTTCCCCTCCATGCTTCCTTTGTATTGTTTTTCTTGTCTTGTTTCATGGCTGAAGACTCTTTTCTGCCATGGACAGTCCCTCGTCCCTCACGTTGCAGAGTGGCTGTGAGAAAGACATTCTTGAGATGGCATTTGAATGCACAGAATAAACATGCCAGGAGGGGAGATGTGGGCTGTCTGAGGTTCCCCACGTGTGACCAAGTCTCGTGATTCTTCCTCAGCACATGGCGAGCAGAATTCTGATGTATAGTCCTCTTGTAGATCACAGGATCCCAGAATCCCAGCTGGGGTTGGAAGGTACCTCAGGCGATCAACTCAGCCAACCTCCCTGCCAAAGCAGGGACACCTACAGCAGGTTGCCCAGGATCATGTCCAGGCAGGTTTAGAATCTCTCCAGAGGAAGAGACTCCACAACCTCTCTGGACAGCCTGTTCCAGGGCTGTGTCATCCTCAGGTTAAAGTTTTTCCTTATGTTCCACATTTTCCTTTTATTCCTGTCCAGAACTCCTCAGCCACGGTGTCCTTCTGCCAGGCAGCTCTTACTCTCCTCCCTAGCAGCAAATGCACTGCAGACAAGGCCCCCTCCATGTATGTAGGAGTAGGTTCTTGATAGACTGAAACAAAGTCCACCAAGAAGATTTGGCATTTGTCCAGCAAAGGATGATGGATGATGGAGATATTTACTATCATCTGTTCCTATGTACTCAGGAGCACATGCTTCTAAGGTCCTCATGTAAACTTATGCAGGAAACAAAAATGATGAAAGTGGTTTTTCCAGTCAGAAAATCTGCCACAATAAGAGGTTTGTTGGTGCTCTTGTCACTTGGGTTTCCCGTGTTCAGGCAATAACAGTCTTGCCACCAAAAGAAAAACTTGTTATTCCCCTGTTATTTTTCCTTATTTATTCCTTGGTTGTGGTGGCATATGTTGCTTCCTCTTGTGTGAAATGCTTTCTACTCTCAGATCGTTTCTCTGAAAAGGAAATCTTCCCTGTGGCATCTCTCAGGAGCATTTGCAAAAGTTCACATGGTTTCAGAAGTCTGGAGTGCAGAAGTGTTTAGTATGATCTGGCTGCCCAACTAAATAATTGCTTTTCAGCATTCTACAGATGTCCCGCTCCTGTTCTTTGAAGGAAATATGATGAATTATTGAAATAAGATAGAGTCAGGATTATGAAAGGAAGTACCATCTTATGATTAAAGCATTAGCCTTGAATTTGGGAGATACACATTCAGTTTCTGACTCTGCCACAGATTTTCTGAGCAGCCTTAGGCTTATCACAAAACCTGAGCTCCCTTTTTGGCTCACATAAGCTACGCAAAATTTTTAGAATAAGTTGCCTAGGCTCCTGCTGCAGTCAGTGGAGGGCAAGAGAGATCTCCAAAGAGAGCTTCACCCCACCCTATGACACATGACTAAGATACATGAAATGATTCATACTCTTAAGGTGTTTCTCTGCTAACTGGAGTCTAAATGACAAAGCTGGCCTAGATACCTTCTAGATGGCTAAAATTAGCTGGGATTGTTTCCACCCTTTGTCTCACTCTGTGCCTCAGTTTCCCACATATGTAGAGGTGATCGCAATGCTTCCTTCCACTGGCCTTTTGAATTTACTGGATTCTAATAATTTCTCCTAAAAAATAGAAAATATGGCCTGACTTCAGCTGAGTCTTAGTAAATATAGTTCTATAAATAATATGAATACTTGTTTGGAATTCCAGCATCTGTAGTGTCTGAACTCCAGGAGCATAGCACAAAATCAAAGAGTGGCTGGAGAAACAGAGTTTACTTGATTAAAAATATTAAGAGAAATGAGTGGGAAATAATCTGGTTACATTCATTAAATATCTGAAGAATCTCAAGAAGGTTGGATGAAATTAAAAGAAATTATTAAAATGTAACTGCGGATGTAACTTTATGAGAGTGAAGGTATGAGCAATAATCCATTACTGGAACAGGTTGAAAAATGTTCTGCTGGAATATTTTTTTCTGACAAAAAATGTCATTTTATTGAAATCAACCTATCCTGAGGAACATGTCAGTTTAACTGATATTTTTTTTTTCCTAAGAAATAGAACTGAACTGAAATGTTCCCAGTAAGGTTCAGCTTTATCAGAACAGAATGTTTCAAATTTTTGGAGGTTGAAACGACTCCATTAAAAATATTTTATGCAGATCGGTAATGCTTAAAATATCAAAACTGGAAGAAAGTACTTGGCACTGATCAAAAATAGTGCACTGAATAACTACAAATTATGTCTTTTAGAAGACTTCTTCTGGAAGAATTTCCACTCCACCTCTTAGAAAAACTGAAAAAAACACAAACCCAGCCCAAAATCTGAAAGGGCAGAACTCAAATAGTATTCAATACGGCTTCTGCTCTGCTGCACAAAGCATTTAACTTGAAGTAGATATGTCTTAATTTTTCTATGTCACCTGCTGTTTTAATATATGGGTAAAAGAAACAAAACGAAACCTTGTGTCATAGGCATTTCTGTTGAA
This sequence comes from Todus mexicanus, assembly GCA_013389965.1. NCBI lineage: Eukaryota > Metazoa > Chordata > Aves > Coraciiformes > Todidae > Todus > Todus mexicanus. The sequence goes on along the minus strand of WEIS01061107.1, from coordinate 52,018 downwards.
ACAGCTACTGAAGATCACAACTGCCATCAATATATCAGGCTACAAGAGCTACCTTCAGAGGCAGAGAGTTGATGCTTATAATTCCTTCAGGGAAGAGTCTCTCAGCTTCCTTCTCAGAAGCAAATAAATCTGTTCAGTCTTCTCCTTCGTGGTGTCCTGTTTAACATATCAGATTTCTGCAGAGTCCTTTTTTTCAACATATGTGGCACATCAGACTCCCAGGGTCCTCCCCTACGCGACAATTCTCTGAGGACCAGCCTGGTTTTCCTCTATAAGCACCGTGTTCCCCAAGGTTTCTAATTCACGGTCTCCTTGGCAAAAGCCCTGCAGCACTTGAGCAAGAGAGGGCTCAGACAGCTGCTGAACTCCATGTTTGACAGACTCAGAAGACTCATTTCATCAGCCGTTAATCTCCCACAATCCTCTAAGCTTTATCTGTTAAGACTGAAGCAAGCAGTGCAGCTTTGCTGTACTTTAGACTTGTTATTAGTTTTCATAATTTTTCTCAAAAGAACATACGACTAAATCAATCTCCCGTCCCTAATATGTTGATAATCGTTTTGAAATATTTAAAGCTTCTCTTCCAAAAGCTTCACTGAAATAACCATCTCATCTCTTCCCTGGTGCTTTCTTGGCTCTCATTTTGGCGTTTCCTTTTCTCCTGTCAGACTTTCCCAGGTTGTTCAATTGTCTCATGGTCAAAGACTCTCCTTTCTACTCCTGCTTCCCATCTCAGGATGTGCTTCAAAATTTCCTTTTAGCATTGCATTTATCCATTTGGATTTTCACACTTCTCTTACCTTCCCACAGCTGAGTTCTGAGGCTCTGTGGTCTTTGGGTACTTACCAACCACAACTGGTGCCTACTACTGTAATGTCTACAAAGGCAAATCTGTTGTGACTTACACATTAATGCATCAAACCCTGTAAAATTAGAAATGTCTCCCCATACTTCAGAGATTCCAAGGATCAGAATTGCAACAGATCCAGACCCATAAGAGATATAAAATTAATCCAGGTGTGACTTTGATGGCAGCGGAACAACACTGCTGTGATATGTAAAATAAAAATAACTTCCTTTGTTACCAGAGTCTATCAAATCCTGCTGTTACCTGCACTTAATTTATGCTCAACATTTGCTTGCTGTTACATCTGTCTAGATCAAAACTCAACCTGCTGCATCCATCCAAAGGTGTTAAGCCACATCCACTTCAGTGTTAAAAGAAGCTGTCAGAGAATTAAGCTGGTTTGACTGACCTGCAGGATTGAAAACAGCCACTAGACAAGCTCTAATGTCACTGCAGTAAGCATTCAGTGTTACTGGATAGGAGTGTTTGCCTCTGATATTTATTTATCCCTGATGTTAATAACTGTGCAATATAGGGAGCATTGCATCCCCAACATAGTGATGTATTGAACTCTCACGTGAAGTAATAAGAACTGAAATTGTTCAGCACCTGAGATATGGAGGCCCCAGATCTCTGTGTAGCATCCTCCTGCTTACAGAGATCAAGGCAAGCAGAAAGCAACAAGATATTTAACAGAGGAATCTCTGCATCCCATTGCATACTAATTAGACACTAGACATAGATACACCAGGGGAAGCAGAGGGAGGAAGGAGGGGAAAGAAATTCTCTTGGCAAGACAACGTTGCATTTCAATCTTTCACCTTCACTGGGTAATGGGATGTGATGGAACATCAAAACAAACAAACAGCTTTGGGTGTTTACAAGGAAGGTTTAAATGGGAGATCATGAGCCAGAGGTGCTCCACAGAACATCTGGAGCACTGGAAAACAATGCGATTACGCAGATGAGTCACATTCATTAGGCTATAAAATCTCCAGTAATGAATGTATGAAAGGGACTTTCATGTAGATTGTCATCTTTAACCATAAAAAAATCAAGCCAAACCCCTAGACAATAAACTTGGCACTTCCTTCCCTGCCCACCCCCTTTTCCTCCTCCTCTTTGGAAAGAGATTCCCAGTGTAATTTTAAAGCCTCTTGCTTGCAGCTGAAACACCGTGTCTCAGGTGCAGGCGCAGATCCACGTATGGGCATTAGTTGGGAAGAAAGGGAGCAAGGATACGTGTGTGGGGGGGGTGGGTCCAACCTCACTCGGCATTTTAGTGCTCTTATATTTCACCTTTGGTGACCTGTAAGACCTGAATATGCATCAGGAGTGAAAACTGGACTGTGTCACTGATTCTGCACATATCACTGGTCAATGAGTCAGACATTTCGGTCACTGCCACAGGATTGCTATTGTAGCAGCTAGAGGAGAAAAGATTCCTTTAACCTATTCTAGCAATCTTACTGAAGTTTCTTTGAAGAGATCCCTTAAATGTCTGGGCTTCCTCCCTCAAAGCTTGGCCCTAGACATGTCTCTCTAGCCAGCAAAGTCAGTAATGGCAGAATTTCCCCTAAAGCAAGGTTAGCAATAGCTTTGACAGATGTTTCAGGATCTTTTATCACATTAGAATTATTGGATGTTGTCAGCTAAACTGAACAGCATCACAGCCTCCCTTTTTAGCTCATTCTTGAACACAGATGTTTTAAAATAACCCTCTTGTGGGTTTTATCCATTGCTGCTGCCTGTGTGACATATCATCACTTCTTGAAAGTCCTCATTACTCGGAGGATTTTTTTTTTCTATAGGCCCATTTGTAGAGTTGATGCTTTTTCTTTTTTTTTTTCATTTCCAGTAGATCTATTTCCCCCTGGACCATGTCTGTCTGGAGAGATCTCATTCAAGGACAATTTGGCTTCAAATTGGGAAATCAGACTGTTAAATCCCTTAGTTATCTTTGAAAATCCCATCCTTGAAGCTTAAGTCAGATGAGAACTTCATCTACTTTCTGTAATTTGCTGGTTTTCAACTCTATTTGTGAAAAGAATTTTTTTTTCGCATGGGCAGAGGACTGTGACCTTCATATAGAAAGGAAATCAGTTCAACAGAATAAACAATAATTACATTTCCATAGGAAACTATATTTTCTATTTTCCATTTCTGACTGAAAGTTAAATAACTAAATCATTGCAATTTCTTTATTTTCTTTGCCTTTCAAGGGAAAACAGTTACCTGAGCTGTTTACATTTCACTCACATCACATATTACATTTGTTTGTAATTTGGGGAATTATGAACCTGGGAATCTATCCTCAGCTTTGTCCCTTACTGGACACATCTCACATCAGCGTTTTGCTTCTCATCAGTTCAGCCTCCTTATCTCTAAAACACCAAGATGCCATTAGCAAGTATTAACTCATATTTGTAAAGTGCTTTAGCACCTTCACATAAGGACAAAGCCTTCTAGGAAGAGAGAGAATGCAAATATCTCATATGTTACTTGTACAGAAAGGATGGAGAGATCTCTCAGTGCTGAGTCCATGATTCCCAGCACCACCATGTGATGTGTCAGGGCTCAGAGCAGAGGCGTCACAGCAGAGATCTCTAAGCTAAGCTCCGTAGACTGGATGTAGGTGGCTGCAAAACTCCAATCCTGCATCAGCATGGGAAGGTTGTAAGAAATAAAGTAAAACAGTCTCATTTTTAAATGAGGGCAAATGGAGGGACACAATTCAAGGGTAGGGTTAGCAGGAAAGAGGCTGGTCCTGTGCTGTGAGTGTTTTGGAGATTACAGGGATGAAGAGTGGGGTCTTTCAGTGTGAACGAGGATGGAGATTTTGCGCCTGGTTGCGAATAGGGAAGGAGAAAGGGTCAGACTGATTCAGAACCAGGTATTTGTTTTGTTCTTCCCACAGCTGCTCACGACAGCTTCTAACTGAAAAAAAAAAAGAAAAAAAAAAAGAAAAAAAAAGGAGAGAGTATGTTTTTCTTCACAAGGTACCTAAGTGGGACACTCATGGCAATTTCAAGATGTTTGGGACAGTTATATTTTTAGTATCAGTGAACTGAGAAACTTGTCAAAATGGCTGTCTTCCTGGGGAACAAAACCACACCAGTGTAAACAGATCTGAAGCTCTCAGGTTGGCTGTTCCTGTGAGTATTCACACAGTCCTTACGCAGGGAGGGGTCTCCCCAAACCCCCACCTGCCATTCCCTACTGAGTATTAAGCCGTTCGTCACAGAGTAGTGCTTGGAAGGATGAGGGACATCATTTCTCACATCATGTACATATCCAAAATTCATCATGAGCGTCTCTTGGCTAAGGAGAGCTCCCCAAACACCTGGGCTTTCAGCTCCCACTGCACAATGGCCCTGACAAAAAGCTCTACACCCCCTTTGCTGTAGAGCAAAGACTGTAAGGTCACCACAGACCACAGGGAGAGAAACTGGGTCTTGATTTCCAGACAGGTTTTTCCTAAATAAGAGTGTCAGTGGCTGCCATTAGAAGTGGGTACTGAGGAGAGGGACTCCAGCCTCCACAGGGTAGGGGCTTGCGTTCACCAGACATCAGCTTTGCCACCGCCTCAGCCTAACAATGTCACAGTGCTCCCCGGGATAACAGACTTGATGGATTTCACACTTTAAGGCTTTTGCTTTGAAAGAGCACCAGCTTTTATCTTAGCGAAGTACAGCTTTGTAACCTAAAAATAGTCCGCCCAAGCTCCTTCCATCGGAACAGCAGAAGATGAGCTGGCGACTCTCAATTTTTGGTGCTTCTCTATCAGAAAGATGAAACATTTTCCCTGTAATCCTCCAAAATGGAATGTTTAGGGTTTCAGAGGTTACTGGAAATTTCCCTGGCAGCTGGTCAAATATGTGATCCCATTAGAGCTTCTTTGATGAGGAAGTGTAGCTTGACTCAGAGAGAAAATGAGGAGGGGAGGGGAGAGCATGTCAAGAGAAAAGGAGAAATAGAGAGAGAAAAAGAAGGGAAAAAACCTCCCTGAACCAAGGAATTTAATCTACCAGAGTCTGTCTCTTCCTTTCACAGAGGAAGACAAGAAACTGCATCCAACAACTCGCATAACTGTCCAAACTCTGATTATGAATGAGCAAGAAGCAGCTCTGCTCACCCTGTGTAAGGGAATGAGATCACGGGGACAACTTTTTGGTTCTGCGAGCAGCCAGGGAAGGCCAAGCGTTGCTTCTTTCCCACTGGCAGGTCTCGTGGCACCAAGCGTGAGAAAGCACAAAAGCCTTCCGGATTCCGAGCTCTACGCTAACTGCTTGTCAGCTCACTTAGCACCACACACGCTGCAAGGTGCAGCCACAGTCAGAGCAGCTCTTTTTGTCAGCAAGAGAAAAGGACAAGGAATCGTGTTTTACACGCTCCATTGTGAATCTATGAATGGCTTTGTGGCACATAATGCACAGGGTTTGTTCAGGGCAGCAACAAGCATCTCCACGTCCTGGTGGTACAACCATTCCGAACAGTCGCATTAACCCTGGATGGAGAGGAGAGTGTTGGTGCTTTGTGGTAGGCACTGTGGCAGCCACGTGCTGCCCAAACCCAGGCTATGCAGCAGGCACAGGGGCTTTGTCTATGTCCAAGCCATGGGCTACACGAGCCCCATGTGTGGAGACCTGTCACAAGCATGCACATGGCTGCTATCCATCAGGATTTCCATCAGGAGATGGATAGTCAGGCGTGGTACAGTCAAGGAGGGCTGGATCCCTCCCTAGGAGCGGTGTTGAGTTTCAGCAGCTGCCTTTTGTAATTTTTGACATCATGAGCAAGAAATGAAGTTCATAGTATTTTTATTAGAGTGACAAGACATCAAGACTCCCTCCAGCATCATATTTTACTTAAATAGATACTCATTCTTTGCTCTCTGATATTAATGAGGAATCATTNGCACTATACGCTCGTATTAATTAGCAGCAAAAACTGCTACGACTCTGAACACCCAGAAGGAATGGATCCGAGCAGCGAGTGCAGGCTGCTTCTGCATAATCTCTTTCTAGATCAGAACCCCAATTTAACTCAGAGCCAATGGGGTGCTTCTTAATAGTGCCAGCCCGCACAGGTTTAACTATGCCAGCGACATGAGGAATGTGTAAAATGCTGCAAATAAATCCTCAGCTTCAGGAACAGGGTGTCATTCCAAGTGGCAAGCCCTGTTCAGCACGGATTTACGACCCCTGAGGAGGCATGTGCTGCCATCTGCTTTCTCCAAGCCCCGTCAAGCAGTCGGCATGAGCTGTGCAGGCTTGGTCCCTCTGTTTGAGCCTCCCAGTGTGCTCGGAAGGCTTTGCAGCGGGCAGGCTGCTCTGGCTGGGAAGCTCAGCAGCTGCAGGTTAAAAAAGGCTGTTAAAGTGGGTTATTTCTTGTGTTAAAAAGGGACTGGTGTTTCCTAGGAGGAGAGGGGCTAAGCACAAGGCTGGAAATAACCACATTGTCTTGAGTCTGTACATCTAAAGTCGATCTGCATGGGAGTTTGTTCGCACAGCTTACACATTCACAGAAGCCCTTATCTGCGTAAATAAGGCTTTATCTATATGTGTGTGCCCACATCTCCTAAGGGACTGGGTTTTGATGGCCAGCTTTAAAATCCTCTAGCCACTTTCTCTAACTGTAGGCACCCAGTTTGGGGTGCCTCATTCACACCCTTGCCACACTTGCACCCTATCACACTCATTCACACCCTATCACACTCAGTCCTATAAATAACAGCATCGCCATGGCAGGAAATATCTTTTAATTAGCACCCCAGACACAGTCTCCTGGCTTGCTTCCACTCCTTCCCATTGGCACGGAGCTGGTGTCTCTTTTATTTTTTTTCTTGCAGCATTCCCTTAAAGACCCATTGATGTCTTGTTGAGACCATTTGCAAGAAGGAGAAGGGGAAAAAAGAAAAGGCATCCAGCAGAAGGTGTCAGATGATAGTAGGAGATATATCATGAGCCTTCCTTCCCCTGATCCACTACTGAGCACTGCTGCAAAAACAGCCTCTCAAAAACATCAGCTTCATCGTTGTTACGGTAGAAATGACCTCTTAGATCATGCAGTCCAGCTCCCTGCCTCTCAGGATGGCTCCCTGGTGTACACTTTATGCTGTTTTGTCCAGCCTAATTATCCATCCCTGCTGTTAATGGGATGGAGCACCAAACTCTTCAGAGCACCACCACCTTTCAGGGATGTTTTATTATTCCTCCTTTCCTGGTGCTTTATGTGGTTGAGGTTCGAGACTACATTATTTTAGGCCCTGACATTTTAAGCCCTTCAAGATAAGAAGTGTCCTCATGGTCTCAGACTGTAGCTTGGATTTGGAGATCTTTGTACTTTGGTATAAAAATTGCACTTTTTGGAAGAGATTAAATTAAGGCCTAAAGAAAAGATTTTTGTTGTTCAGTGGTTTGAACTTGGGATTGGAGGTTTCCGTATCTCATAAACACACAAAACACATGCAAGTTCACGTGTGTGTCTACAAATACAAGCATAAGCATACACATATATACCTGTGTTACAGATGTACCTACTTATTCACACACACACTGTTGTCTGTACGTATGTGAGCGTGCACATAGGTATGAATACATCCATGGCACAAAGTCTCTGCTACTGTGTTACAGCCTGGCAAAGCAGATTGTTTTTTCTCCTCTGCTTTCCTTTGTGCCCAGCAGTCCAAGGTTGGTTGAGAGTCTGTCATGTCACGGCAAAGCTCTCATAATAATTCTAGTCTAGTCTAAAATCCTGTGCTATCCTCCTTGTGCACGGAGTGCCTCCTGCCCAGGCTTTATTTTACTGCATCTGGCTTGTGCCTTTCATTTCTAAACTGATTTCCAAATGAAAGGAGGCTTGTGTCTGCCATCTCAGGCTGTCTTTTTATCACAGTGGGTCAAGGATAAGAGGTTTTGTGGTTTATTTCAAGAAAATAAGTCGTCAGGTAAGGGAGAGAGTGCTGTTAACGAACCTCAGCATTGATTAGCCAGCAGAGCATGCTCACAGATCAGGGATGCTGCAAATGCACCCATTTAAGGAAAAGATTCAGGAGCGAGTACAAGCTACAAACCTCTTAGGACCATTGCTCACAGAGCCATCTCCGGCTCTCTCCCACCAGGCTGACAAGGTCAGCTCACCCTATGCTGCCAGGGAACACCTCTCACACTTGCAGTGAGGAGGGAAGTTCCTCATTCTCAGCTCAGGTTGCTCCCAAATCTCAGAGAAGATCCTCTCTCCCAGCCATCCCCACTCTCCATTTCCAGAACACACGTGCTCTCCCTTGTGTCAGGAAGTTCCCCACTGTCCCCCTTTCTCTCAGCCTCCTTCCTGGCCCACATGCATCTGCTTCAGCATCTGTGTCAGGGCTTTGCTATAATTATGGTCTCCTCTGCTCCCACCCCCACTGTCTTTCCAAAATTCCTCACTTCAGACGTTCATGTAAATCTGTTTCGCAGTCACACGGTGCTTCAAATTAAACTTAGAAGTGTTTCTTTTTAGCCTTTTAACTAGTTCCTGCAAAAGGCACATTACATGGCAGGGGATTTCACTGCCGTTCCAGGGAGCCCTGCGGCATGAAAAGGCAGCAACACTTTTCACAAGAGGAGGAGGACTCTGCTCTCCATGTTCAGGGCTCTTCTTTCATCCAGAAATCCATCAGTTCTTGACTCAAGTGTCTGTCCTGTCACACCACTGAGCTTGTCAATTTGCAGTAGCTTTATTTTTGTGGAACCAAAGGATGCCAACAGTCTCACCTACGAGTCCTTTCTTTGTATTCATAACAAAGCAAAACTTTCACTTTTTACTTAATTTAACTCCTTTTAAGGAGTTGTCTCAAGACAACTACTGAAAGTGAAAAACCTTCAGCAACTTGTGCTCATTCTGGGGAAAGAAAACAGAGAAAGAATCTCAGTAACAGGCAAAGGAAGAGAAAGGCCACCACTTTGCATCCCAGTGCTCTGCTAATACCTCTGAGACCTCCACACTTGAAATCACCCAGGGGCAACTGGACCAGCCAGTGCCTTTTCCTCTGCCATCGTGCTGGTGGTTCTCACCCACGGCTGCCAGGAGATGCTGCTTTCATACTACAACCACCAGCAAACCTCAAGATGCTGACCACCTGTGGTAGACAAGATTGTGCTCATATAGCATTGAAAAAGAGACAGGCAACACCTAGCAAAGCCTCCCAGGCACCAGGCAGTGCTTGCTCTGTCTGCAGGGCTGCTTTTCCTGATCGCAGGCACCAGCTCACCTAGCCGGTCCTCCTCCATCCCCGGCTGAGGCAGCGGGAACCATGTGCTGAGTCTGCTTCAGCTGGGAATTACACTTTGCATATCTTACATCTATCAGTGTAAAAATAGGATGTATGAATAAAGGGTGTTAAAATTGCCACCTCAGTCTGATTTCTCATGCTCTGTAATATAACATATGGCAGGGACTGAACTCCCAGGGAGAACGCGGGAAGGAAGCAGAGACAAATAAATTGTTTAACCATTTCCATGTCCTGGGCATGCTCCGTGAGTCTCCAGGAAATGCTGATGTGGACTAAGAGAGGAGTATGCACTAGAGTGAATGTAGGTGGCATCATCAGCCTCATCTGCACGTCAGGCACGAGCCTGAGAGCAGAGCTCTGACCTCAGCAAGCTGGGTTACAAGTACCAGGCTAATTGCAAGAGCACCAGAATGCTGCGTCACCGATTTTGCCTTCCCTTCACAGGTTGGCTGCTTTTGCCACTGTGAGACACCCCCTCCAGAGTGCAGAGGGTCTTGACAAACCTACTCTGCGTGTTGCCTGTGGTGCTCAGGGGGTTAAAAGGAATAGTTGGGCCATCAGGTTTGCAGTAAGGAATCTCATCAGAAAGGAGTTAGGACAAGGCAAATGCTGATGTTATTTGATTGCAACTGCAAACTTGGACGAACCTGCCAAAACCCTTTCTGCACAGAGCAAATAGTGACAAGACGGTATCTCAGTATGTGGACAGAGCCTGTCAGCAGTGGTTCTGAGCCAGCAGGGTCCTGCTTTTCCAACTGGACCTGTTGAAGTCACTGAGTTTTACAGGAAGCACTTGAACTGTGAGACACCACATCCCTCAATGCTGATTAATGCAAAGAGAGAAAGAGAAGAGGACAGAGTTGCTCAGATTCCATCAAATCCCTAGGGTCAGGATTATATATCTTAAAGCAGTGTCTGATGGAAAAAAATAACATTGAGTCAACTTTCAACAGCACAGTGCCCTGCAGACATGAACTGGATCATCCCTTGGGTGCTGCAATGAAGGGAAAAACATGTTGACATGATTCTCCACATAAGATAGATTTGGCTACAGTTTGTCATCATCCCACAATGGAAGTGAGCTGGAGGCATAAGCCATGGGATGAATACCTCCAGGAGTCTTCAACACAGTGAGCATAGCTGGGGTCTGTTCATAGGCAACCACGGGTGTGTAGAGGGTTTGACTGCTGTTCGTGGTGGTTCCACCAAACTGGAGCAAGAGTGAAGACCCATGAACAGCCCACTCCTGAGCTTGGACCTTGCCCATGTGAATGAAGCTGTTTCTGTAACCAGATCAGAAAAAAGAAGAGGGAGTTGGGGCCTTTGGCCCAGCGTCACGTTCCAGCACCCTGGCTTGTGGGCTTTTTAATTTCTTTTATTTATTTTTTTTCCCCCTGTTTGAGTTTTGCCTTGTCAGGTTTAATCGGTAGTGTTTGTAATTCAGGTAGCAAATTGATTTTTGAAAGTACTCTGTCCCTATTCAGCCCACGTTGCCGTGGATCCTTGCATTAATTATGCACTGATATTGATGTTTTTGTCAGACAAGGTCTAATGTCACTATATTCAGAACTTGCTGCTTCCTTGTTAAAAATGTTTCAGAATGTGGCCTTGGGAAAGATACTGTGTGTCACTTTCTGGATCAAAGATAACTTGGCAAGGAATTACTCTATTAGTAGTGAAATTCATGTGCCTTTTCTCCCTGCTCTACCAACTTTCTTAGAAGGAGCACTGCAAAGGTTGGTGAGGAGAGCGAGGGACCGGAGGATCCTCCAAGGAGAATTGAGTTGTCAGCACTGTTTAAGCTAATAGGAAGGGACAACAGTTTTCGGATGCACGTTGTAAGTGGAGACAAGTAAAGCAGTAGTTCACACTTCATCGTCTGTGTAACTGTGTCCTGGCTGCAGAGTTACCTTGCATTGAGTAGGGAGGACTCGGGGATTTCTGTCCAAGGGCTGCAGGTTGTCTCTCTCATCACAGGGAAGAATGAAGTGTGTGGCGGTGTTACTGGAGGCCATCTGGGATTTTTGTGTGTATTACAAACTCAGTGCAAGTCAACATGCACTGTCCTTGTGGAAAAAATGAGGGGGGAAAAAAAAAAAGGAGCCAGATCTCATTTTGGAATAGTATTAACAAGAGTGTCATATGAAAGGCACAGGAGGTAATTATTCCGCTCTATTTGCTGCTGGTCAGATCTCAGCTGGAATATTGTGCACACTTCTGGGCACCAGCCCACAAGAAAGGTGTAGACAAACTGGAATGAGTCCAGAAGAGAGCAACAAGAATGATCAGATGTTTTGAAAATGTGATTTAAGAAAGTCTGAAAGAATCAGGTTTGTCCAGTCCAAGAATGAGAAGACTAAATTGGGAACATTATAATAGTCTTTCAATATGTAAGAGGTCATTAGAAAGAAGACATTGTTCAATTTTACGTATAGGGAAAAAAAAATAACAAATCAAATTAATTTCAGATGTGGGGAAAATGACAGTTTCTAAGACAGTGAAGTAATTTAGCACATACCTAAGGAGGTTGAGAAGGTTTTTAAGAGTCCGATATAGAAACATCTTCCAAAGTGCACTTGAAGCCGCCTCCATCAAATGGAGAAAAAAATAAAATATTAATTTATCTAAGTTTCTTCCAGCCCCATGTTTTTCAGTCTCCATCATTTGCTTCTTGGTCAGTTTGACATGTTCTGGTGAGATTCTCAACATCATTACAGGACAGTTGTTCTCATTGCATACTGTGAGGACCACCTTGTATAACCCACTCTCAATAGTTATTAATTCCTCAGCTCTGGATGGGGTTCAGAGAATAGGTTCAAACATGAAAGGCGTTTCACTTATTTGAACTGCGAATCCATTTTTATCAACTTTTTAGTTTTCCGAGTCTTCAAAACTGGGATAAACCTGGTTTGTAGGTGGCAGAGCAGAGCAGTGCCAAGAGACATATTTATTACTTATTAGAGATGGAGGCTTGTTGCACTTTGTATGTGCTGAAGCAGCCATAAAATCCCAGTTTAATAACCATGTACCTGCATAATAAACACATTTGCAAAAGCCTCCTCTGGAAGCTGGCAACTTGTGGAATATTTTGAAACACTTTGTTAGACTTGCATTTCCCAAGGAGCCTGGGCACCTGCCTCAGCACCCTCGATCAAGACCCGCAGTCCTGTGTGGAGGCCCTTCCTGTCAATGAAATCTCATTAGCATCACTTTGCCAAATTAAAAGGATTAAAGTTGGGAAGCAGCTGGAGCGCAGAGCAGTCACATTGACTGTTGCCTTAGGTTAGACTGAAATTAGCTGGCTTCAGGCTCCCTGTCGCATTTGACATTGCCCACAGTAGCTGAGCAGCACAGTGGCTTTTGCTTCTGTTTCACAGAGTATGGAGCTGGGTCTGTGCGAGTGGAGCTACTTTGTGGTAAGGGAAGTCACCTGGGTGATGGTCACGCCTGGCAAATATAAAAAGAGTAGGTGTCTTGTTGCAGGAATCCTGAATGCCTTTTTCATTGCTAGGAAAAGCTTCCCAGCAACTACTAGAGAGAGGTTTTTTTCATCAGAGCTGTTAAATTATTCACAGTTTCATGTATGCTCCTTTAAGCTGGGATTCTCATCCTATGTATAGGAACATTACTACTTTGCCTGGCCAGAAATTTGTATCAAGTATTCCCATCAAAGCTTCATCTCTCCTGGCTAGCTCAGCTGTTCCAGGTGAGAGGTATTAAAACTTTAATGTCTGAAGGACTCCAGGGGCTGAATTACTCAGAATGAATAAATATTCTTTTTCATGAGATCGTGGATTTGGGCTGATAAATAACAAATGCTCTTTTGCCATGTCTGCAGACAATTCCAGATTGATAAAAAGCCAAGGACGGATAAGTGGGAAGGGAGGGGGGAAAAGGCAAGGGGAGGTGGGGAATAACTCCATTAATCCATTTGAGGAAAGGACAGAGAAAGAAAATGGAGCCTCTAGAATTAGCACAAAGGCTCAAAGGGACATGTTCAGATGGCCTAAATTCTACCTAAATCTCTAAGTCCCTAAGCCTAATGTTTCCCTATTGACTAGGGATATATGAAGGCCTAGAACTAGCCAATGAGAAAGGCATAAAGGCTTAGGTGGAATTTAGGCCACCTAAATATATACAAAAATCTTCATAAAGATGGCCTTGATCCTCTATGGACACCCCCCTCACCTTTTCACTCTAGAAGGCAGTGAGTCTTTGCCATCTCTTGGAAAACAGTTTGTTGGGAACACTATAAGAGATAAATATCAACCCTCTGTCTCATGCAACATCTTCTGGAACAGTGAGAGATGTTGGTCTTAGGTGTCCATGCCCACTGTTTCCCTAACAAGCTCCACATCCAGAGAACTCATCCAGTTTCAATCCAGGTAACCCCACCCTTTCGACACACATTTTCTGCAATTCAATATTAAGAATGCCTAGTTGGGAAATTTGGTTTTAGATGCAAATTTCTGTAAGTCACTCAGATCTGGAAGTCCTGGGTGGCTCCATCTCTATCCTTCACTTTCTTCTGGGAGGATTTTTTTAGCCTATTTTGTTTCATTCACACACATACTTCTACTATGTTCTCTGCATCCCTTGCAACCCCCAATTTTCCAGTTGTCCTTTAGCAACCAGCCCTTCAGTATACTGACAAAAGTCAATCACGTTCACAAAATGGCCAGGGTGGAAGCATGAGAGGTTGTAACACAAATGAAAGGAAATTTTTTCTGTATGGGAGGAAAAAGTAAAAAACTGGGCAAGTTCTTCGATACTGCAATTTCAGAGTCTCTTCTGCAGCCTGAATTTTACCCAGCCCTTGCTTAAGCTCTGCAGAAAGAGCCCAGCCTGTAGTAAATAATTTCTCACGCAAGCCCAGGGTCTGGCCCTCAGTAAGAAATCATCACCAAGCCACTTTCCAGCTTTCCTCTGTTGCATCAGGGAATAAGGAAAGAGAAATGTTCCTGAAATTAATACAAACAAAGACACCCTTCTTCCCCTGGGGATATCTTCATTGCTTCCTATTCACTAGACATTGCGGACAAAGAGTGTGAAATTGAATTCCAGAGTTCACACAGCAAAACAAGGGCAGGGAAGCTATGTTAGGGGAGCATTAAGAGATAAATCTTTCTCTTTTTCCTTCTTCCTTTTTTTTTTTTTTTTAAATGTGGAGTCTTTCCCTTCAAACCTTTTTTAATCCCTTGACTTTCTGTTCATGAATAGATTGAATTTTTCACTATGACATTGCCTAAAGACAATGAGCGATTTCACAACAAATGATTTATGTACTGGAATCTAGAGAGATTTTTGCTCATAAAAACACTCCAGCCATTTATCTTGATCTCCTGATATATCAGAGCCACGGTTGTATGTCTCTAAATTAACTGCAGATTAAACAATTCAAGCTGGTTGAAAAGTGTAAATGCAAGGGAAAAGCTCAAAGAAGAAAGTTCAATCAATTTCCGTGATTGGATTCTTATCAAGACAAAAATGTGAGCAGTTTCCACTGGCCATTTCAGGATAAACAAGCCAGGAGGTAAATAGACTCAAGGCATCTGTGACGCTATATCATGTGTGCAAGGGAGTAGGTTTAAATAAAGCAAACAAGCTTGAGTTTCTGTCAGGGTAGGCGTCTGAGTCTGTGATGCTGAGCAAAGTTAGTTTGCAGAATGGTTTGGGGGGCTTTTTCTTTTTTCCCTGACAATTGCTGGAAGATACAGAAAGGGAATGACTGCAGCAATTCCGAAGCATGAAACACAAGAAATCAGAAGAGGAACAAAAAATGGGAGCAGTGCACAAAAGAGGAAGCGCTACACAGTGTACTCCAACTCCCTGGGAAAAGAGAGGCAGGGGGAAAAAAAAAAAAGGCTTATTTCTGCAGAACTTCAAACAAGCCTTCTTGGCATCCAGGAGCAAAGCGAATATGCAGCTCAGCTCAATTTGTCTTTTTAGCTCAACAGTTTTGAGCCTTGTCTGTGTATGGCTCTTTTCACTCATTCTCACTCAACACACAGCAAATGCACACACGCTCATGGGTCCAGCCCTTCATTCTGTTACACCCATACGAACCCACACCAATGCCATCCAGTTGGTTTTTCTCTAGCACCAGACTATCAGCCAATGCCCCCTCCCTTGTCAGTCACTGCCACTTTTATTAAGGTGTTGTCTAGATGCAGGGAAGATTCAACACAGCAAGTGCATCTGAACCACTCAGAGGCTTTCAGCTTTGTGAACTTCTTTACTCTATTAAGCTCCGATATAAGCGTCAGGAGAGACATGGCCTCTGCTCTGTTCAGATGCACAGAGCAGTGCTCTTAAAGCGCGGGTCTGCAGGAGAAGGAGTGCAGCAACTCATTTTTCTTGGCTTTGGTGCAAGAGGGCTGCAGTATGATCTGGCTCAATCAAGTTTAGCTAATTTGGAAATGATGAGTAAGATGGAACAAGCTGCAAGACATTGTAAGCAGGTCCCACCACGGGAATTAAGGTACGTAACTAACAGAGGCATGTAATCCATACCAATACGGTGTGAAGGTTGAAAGGGACTCTGACACCAAGTACAGGTGGAAGCACAAAGAAAAGAAGAGTGTAAGGTGAAAAACCGCTGCCTTTTATGCCACATTTCTCACCTGTCTCCTGTCTTTAAAGTCACTGGGGTTTTGCACGCAATTCCTACATCCCTCCAGGAGATGAGTGAGCCTCAGAGAGCCAGTTTCTCTGTGTGCATGTTGGCGTGAGCTGGTCAGCAGGAAAGTACATCAGTGCCCTCCACAGGAGAGCTTTACGTGGTGTGGACCATGGGGTCAAGTAGATGACACCACAATATCCAAACATCTTAATAGGGTTGCATTCCTGGTGACACCTGTGAAACTGGGCTTATTCTCACATGCGCCAGGCAAGGAGTATGCTCAGCCCCTGTCTAGAGTCAGGTCTTTGGTTCATCTGCAAGTGGCTGTGGTGCACAGCAAAGGGACCATAAAAGACTATACATACTGATCGCTCCACCTCCACCCAGGCAAACCTTCCATGCCTGCCAGGTCTTGAAGGAGTTTGGCAAGTAAAATGTCATGCGACAGTGGAGGCAGAAATGAGTGCGGAGTTTAGCAAGCCACTAAAAGGAAGATGACGTGTAACTAGGAGATATTATCCCTTCCCTTCTCTAGTACCATTCTCATTTATGAGCATGGAGAGGCCAGACGAATAGAGACCTCTTTGTAACCAGCACTGAAACCTTCAGTTCCATAAAGCCGTGCAAGGTGGTGCTGTGAACCAAGGAGCTTGATTTGACATGATCAACGAGCCTGCCCAACACTGGCACAGGCAGGTATCATACTGCACTAAGCACCTGCACTTCCCAGGCTGAGAATGTTTCAATCTCAAATGTGCAGGTTTGGCAACGCCAGGCAACAGATATCCACGAATGCCCTTGTGGTCTCCATAGGTTCCTCCTTACCCTTGGTCTATGGTCCTGAGCTCAGGTTTGGAGCCATAGAGTCAAGCAGCTGAAATTAGCCACAGCCACGGCAAGAAGGCAAAGCCCTTCTATGCCTGCCCTTGAAGAGTCAGCTGAGTTTCTCCACAAGTTAAGGCAGAACCAAAGATGCCAAGGATATATTATCCTGTAGACATGGACTACACGTCTTCAGAAGGCATTGCCTGCAGCAGGGATGTGACCTGCAGTCAGAGCTATTTCTGCCCACTGAAGACTGAGAGTCAAACAGCTATTCCCGATGGCAACAGTGACTCCTTCTGCACTTCCTCTGCATGCTGTCCCTTGCTCCTCCTCTCCATCACCATCTATGCACTTATGATGTCTATAGAAAATATTTGCTTTATGCTAAGATCCAGTTGCACACCTAATGAGTTGGGGTTTTTTTATTCATAGCTAAATTGAATATTTAAGCATGCTTATGAAAAGAAAGATGCGGCTCAGGACTGGCAGTAGTGTGTGTAAGGCAGAAGAGCTGCAGGCAGACACTTGCTGCTTAGGTTGAGCCCTTATCTCCTCAGATTTGATATTTCAGAGGGTAGTGCTGCAGAGTTTGGGATCTGCTCCAATCCCACTCCCTCTCTTTCCCAAATGTACTCACCAAGCTTCCAGGAGTTTAGGGCTCAGCTATTACCAAGTGCACACATCAGACCAACTGATGGGCTGCACGAAGAAGGTTTAGGGCCATCACTTCACATCACGGCGGGGCTCCTGCAAAGCACACTGGGTTCTCCTCCACTGTCAGCAGTGCCAGCAGCCCTGCGATGTGCCTGCTCCAGCTTTGGTCTTCAGAGAAAACAGGAGCACCCTGACCTCAGTGCAGGAGGCTTTAGCTTCCATACACTTTCACACTCTACTGAACAGCTTAATGATGCATTTTGTGAGTCCAGACAGAAAGCAGAAATACCTTTAAAGTAGCAGGAGTGACCCAGGGACTAAAGCAAGGGTGTTTTCTTCTTTCCTTTACAGTACTTGGGGATGGGGAATGGATATTTCAAGGAAGGAGCTCAGAGAGAATTCCTCACTGCACGCAATTTAAAGCCAGAGTCACTGTGAGAAAGCTGAGATTTAAGACTTAGGCAGGAGAGTCCATATAGCCTCTACATTGGTGGCCCTGAGTTCCTCCCATCACGGACAGAGAAAGGTTTAACCCCTTTCCATCATCAGGAAAAATTGACCCAATTGCCCTCATAAAGAGCAGGGCTGCAGCAGAGTGGAAGCAGCTGGAGGGTGGGACACTACAAAAGGTGCTTCAGGTGACCAAGCTTTGCATTTAGCATTGCAAGCAGGGGTGGGGTGAGCTCAGCTTCAGGGACTGACTGCAAAACGGATTGCTTTCTCTGCATAAAAGCTGCATTTCTAACCTCAATCTAGTTGTCTTTCTGCTTTATGTACGGCTTTAAAGAGGTGACATAGGTTTCGCTTGATTCCACATTAAGTCTTTGCTGAACTGTGGTTAGATGCCTCCCAGCTGGAGAGGATTTTGATGCCCTTGCAATAATAAGCAGAGCCAAGGGACTCAGCCTAATCAGGGGGTTTATTCTTATGTTAGGACAGAACACACTGTCACAGCTGGCTGAGTCCAACTGGGCTTTGCCTAGGTGATGGCAGCAGCTTAGTACAGACCCAGGCGTAAGGTCTCCCTTGTGCCACTGTTCATTTGGGTTGTTAATACGAGTCCAAGGAGCTGCTGACTCATAAGCAAAAGTTAAGAGTTGCACAAGCTGGATCTCTGCTGAATGCAAAGATACTGCGGGAATTGAGAGGTTTCTGGGCAGACTAGAAGGTAGAAAGGAATATCCCTGTCTAGCAGCAGGATTTTCTAGGCATTTAAGGTTTTTCAAGTAGCATCAAACTACCAGCACCACAGAAAGAACAGCAGTAACAAAGAAGAGTTTATTTAAGCATCAGCAAAATACACAGTGCTGAGGTTCTGGAAATGTTTCCCTGAAGTTCCTTCTCCTGTAATCTGCAAAACATTATTGCAATTGTCACATTTATTTAATAAAACACCAGGTTCTGTTTACACTTTAAAATATGCAGCTTGCTTTTTTTTTCTTTTTAAAGAAAAAAACCAAGAGAGGTTGTGTGCCCCAGGAGCCTGACTAACACAAACGGAAATAGCATGAACCTTGCCCATTAGCAAGTGGTTTTACTACAAACACAAGCAGCACGTTACAGGAGCTTCAAGTAATTCTGTGCTGGGGCTATATCGAGGAGGAGGAAGACAGGGATTATTCGCAGGATGGGGGTTTGGCTCCGAGAAGAGTGAACTCAGGTGAAACTGAGCCAGGCTGATGAATAAGACCTGATAGTATCAGAATAAACTACACTCAGAGGCCGTGCTATGCGTTGCTTTATGGTGACTTGATTTAATAGGACAGTCTAGGGTTTTTCTGAGATAAGCCCGGAGCCCAGCCCAGAAGGAAACAATAAAATGGAACATGGGAAAACCTAGTTTGTTTGTTTGTTTTTTTCTCCTTATGCTAGAAAATACAATCCAAGCCAACACCATAGCAGGATCTGGCTGGAAACCATCCAGCACTCCTCCAAGGAGC
>WEIS01061107.1:0-30128 GCA_013389965.1 Todus mexicanus | reverse complement strand
AAAAAAAAAAAAAAAAGTCGTCTAGGCTGGTGAAGAGAGAGAGTTAGAAAAGTAGCAAGACTTGCTCTAAACTTAAAATCTGCTTGTGTGTGTGACCTGTGCTGCTGCTGAATCAGTGCTTGCTTTCCTTTTTTGTTCCAGATAACCTACAGATCATACTTTTATGATGTCAGGATTTAGAAAGAGAGCGAGTAAGTGTGCTTGTGTAGCCAGGTCCTAACCCACATCTTCTCCCAGAGCCCTGGACTAGGGACAGGCTCATCTTGCAGTATCCATCCAGCCCGGCCACAGTCCTCGATGTCGGATGTGCTCTTCCAGAGGTAGCTGGTGGCTGAGGCCACGGTTGTCCTTGGAGGCGATGCCATCGCAGGCACGGGCAGAGCAATCTGCCGGCATGTTGCTGCTTGGCAGCCGGATGCAAAATGGCTCTCTCACAGCATCAGGTCTCCGTGTGGGCGCCGTTGTCAGCACAACTGTTGCTTCAGCTGCTTGCCACAGTTTTAAAGCTGTGATTCGCCCGTTTTGGAGTTTGTCAGAGAACAGACCCTATCGTCACTGATTTGGGTTCCACAAATGTCTTTAGCTCTTCATGGCTGTTCAACAAACACACTCATCACAAACACATTTCAGTCTCTGGCTGGTCCGTGGACTGTTTGGTTGTTAGTGGCCACATTCGTTACCAGTTATTTGAGCTGGGAGATCAATCAGGCAGTCACAACTTCCGTTTAGTTACCAGATCATTCACTTTTTCCTGTATCTCTCTAGTCTGTAAGTCAACCTGTGGTTTTACATGGAAATGACGACATTCATCTGGGCATACCCTTGTGTATCTTGAAGACAAATGGGTAGTTAACTAATAAGAGAGGTAAAGAACAATCTCTCAAATTGTTCTGCCAGTTTTAAGCAGCACCCTGGCAGCATGGATTTGAACCAGTTTAATAAAGGGCTGTTGTTTTGGAGGCGATTGAATGGAGGTGAAACCTCCAAGCACTTTTGAGGAAAAGAGTCCTTAATAAGACGCTTGAGCCAAAAGTCTTGGTGCTGTGCAAGTTGGCATCTTTGACAGACATCTGCCGCAAATGGGTTTTGAGCCTCTTCTGAATGGAGGCATCATGTTAGGACACGAGTGTTCGGCTCTCTTGGAGCTTTGATCCCATCATACATCTGCATCCCCATGCAGCACGGTCCTGGAGGCTTCATGTTGCACATCCAAGCCAGCAGCCAAAAAGAGCAGTTAGTGCCACGAACAAAAACAACTCTTTTGATCTCCTTGACATCGGAGCAGCAAACATCCCACTCTGGTGCACTCTTGCATAAAAGAGAAGCTCCTTGCTGCTCAATCACACTGCTTTTAATAGCTTTCTGAATGCAAACATCCGCAGCTTTTATTTCAGTTTAATCTGCCAATTTTTCTAACTCTTTATCACACTTTATCAAACAGTGTATCAGTGTGAGATATCCAACCCCCTCCCCTCAGGCACCTCTGAAATTGAAATCCCAGGAAGACAGCAGCTTCTTTCATATTTTAATTATTTTAACATTTTCCTTTAGTGGCCTCTGTATTATTATGACTTGTTTTTCTCTCTGGAACAGGGCTGTGATCCCACACTGGGTGGGAAATTTGTTTGTCTAGAGCAAAATAGCAGAATGCCTCTAATGCATTAGATATGGATTAGAGAAATTGTGTTTGGGAAATATATAATCTCTTGGTAAAAGGAGAAAAACAAAAAGCCTATTTCATTTTGGCTCTAATTTGTTTTTCCCCAATTATAATTTTTAATGAAAAAGTGTGTTTTAACCACATGAGTGCTGCCAAACATGCCAAGTGTTAGATATAAACTACATCTCCAATAATGTCTCTTCATTCTTCACCATTGAGGGTTTCAATTCAGGAAAGCACTTAACCACATGCTTAAATCCATCCTTCCTGTAGAAAACACTCATGCATAGAATTAACTTTAGGTACCCTGGGATTTGCTCATGTGCTTAAAGTTTGAGACACTGAAATATTGCTCAAGTTTCAGGTTGTCTCCTGATTTAGCACCACACAGTCTGGTGCAGAAGGTATTAAAATTGAAATCAAGACTCACGGCAGCTTTGCCAAGTGTCAGCTTGGCCCTGGTATGACGCAGGAGGAGCAGTCACTGCAGCCCAGGCACAGTGTCCTCGCCCTGCCATGCTGGATATAAGCGGCCAAAGGAGCAGAGCTCATGCCCAAGCACAGATGAGGAAGAAATTTTTTACACTGAGGATGGTGAAACCCTGGCCCAGGTTGCCCAGAGAGGTGGTTGATGCCTCATCCCTGGAAACATTCCAGGTGAGGTGGCTGGGGCTCTGAGCAATCTGCTCTAGTTGCAGATGTCCCTGCTCCCTCCAGGGGGGTTGGACTAGATGAGTTTGAAAGGCCCCTTCCAACCCAATGCATTCTGTGGTTCTATGATTCTATGATCTTGCTTATTATTAGGATTTCTTTGCCTGCAGGCAATGTTGTTTCCTGTGTCCCACACGGTATCTGCTGCTACAGACAGACACTACACCTGGAGAGAGGACAGACCTCATTAACTGAAGTCCCTGCCTGTCCTGCGCTGAACTCAGACATGGTGAGAGCTGGCCAGCCTGTGATCCTCACGCTGTGCAGATGAGACCCTCCTGCCTCCCAGGGTCCAGCTGTTTGTAACAGCACTTTCTCTGTCTGCTGTCTGAGCCCTGGCTTTTGTCAGGCTCTGCTACTTCGCTGAGTGATCTGATCTGTGGCCGCTGTCCCTGTGTCACTGTGGTCTGAAATGTACCTTAAAGCCCACACATCTGTAAGATCTGTGCTTGTGTCTATAAGGAAAAACGAATAGGGCAGCAGGAGACTTACCTCTCCTTCCCACTAATCCTTTGCCCAGAGCATTTGGGAATAACAAAGGGGAAATAGAAGGGCATGTGGCTGGATCCTGCTCCCAGTCCTGTCCCTGGCTGACCATCACTGTCAGCTGCCCCTGACCTGAAGGTTTGTGCATGTCTCTTCCCTTCTACTGCTTCATTAGTGAAGCTGTGCTGCTGTACTCCATTTACTCACATGCATGAGGAGATGTGCTCAGCAACTCAGCCCTCCATCCATGATTCCAGCCATGTGACTGTCTTGAAACACCCTTCACGTCCTCAGTTAATTAAGAATACATATAAAAATAAATAAATATAACAAAAGAATCACCTCTATTAGGCAACGGATGTTTGCTGGCCCCTCAGGTCCTCCATGAGGCAGGTTTTGCTGAATGTTATTCGTGAAAACTTTTGAGGTTAAGTGTAAAAGAAATTGAATTTCAGCTCTTGGAGCAGCATGTTGTGAGGCCAGTCATCAAAGATCACGGCAGCCCTTTGACTCCAAACGCAGAGGGAATCCAGCAGGACTAGGCAAACAGAGGGAGGCCAGGAGAAAGCCAGATCTATGTGTGCAAGTTTTCTCCTCCACATGCTGGTATAAAGGAGGAGAGAGAACACTGAAGCATGCTGGACGTGCTTCCAAACCCGGGCAGCAGAACACAGATGGATCTGGGTTCCTCTAGACACAAACTGAAGGAACAAGGCTGTTTTCTCCAGCCAGTTACATTTGTTTCAATCTTCAAATGCCACCGTATTCATCTAAATAACCTTTAATACCTGTTGTAATGAATTGCTCAAAAATTGCCCTTGTTCAAAAATTCCAGTGTAACTTGCACTGCTCCTCACCCCTCATGCCCAGCTCCTGAGCTGTGCCACCCTTGGCTCAACTCCTCGGCTTCCCATCCCTTGGAGCAGCTCACCTCATCTGATAGTAGCTGGAGCAATTCAGAGCAGCTCCACTTTCCCCAAGAGGTGGGATCTTAGCCATAAACCATGAGCTCAGGAGGTTTTCAGAGCTCCAATCTGCTTCTGCTCTCACCCAGGCTTGCGTCCTTACCTGCTGAGTTGGTTTACCACATCTGAATCTCAGCATTTTCGAGTCTGATTTTAAATTCCATTTCTCCCATTTTCCGGCAAATCTCTGCATCTCACAGAGTTTTTCCAGTAACTAGGCATTGTTGGCATAGAGAGGCCAGGCCCATTATTATTGTATTTACTCTGGACCCCAGCTTCTCCTTCTCATCCAATAAATCCATTTAAGAGCAAGGGTTTTGATAGACACTTTAATAGAGCTCTCTTTAACCTGACCATGTTAATGATTTTTGGGGGGCTGGCTCTATGCCAGTTCGTGCAGCTCATTAGTTGTTTTTTTTTCCTTCTTTGTTACAAGCTGCATCTTCTTTCTCTCCCCCTACTCCTGCATGGTGAAGGTCACTGCTCCGTGCTGCCCAGCTCCTGGAGACCAGACCCCAGCAATCAGCCCCTGCTCATGCACCAACATCTGTTTTGTTGCTCAAAGGCCACAAAGACTCTCAATTACCTGGCAAACCCCCTCAGCCCTGGTTGGTGACAGGAGTTTCTGGACAGTTTGCCTCTACTGTGTATACTGTTTGTTTTACAAAGCACTGGTTGACTTGATCTTAACTGGTGATGGAGAGGAGGAAGGGAAGGAGAACTCTTCTTCCTTGTGAGGAAGCTAGTGCTGAGCTGTGCACTTCTGATAGTGTTGGCTCAGGATGAGCTTTCCAGGTGTGGAGTTTGGGGAACCAGCTGCTGGACTGTCTCTCCCTGCTGACGAGTTCCTCTAATAGCAGAGAGTGATTCTTTCCTCATCAGTAGGAAGAGCAACTAAAATTTCCTGTTCAAATGATATCATATCTTCTCTCTGTCTACTTTATCCTACTGGGAGAGTCATGTTGAAGGAAATGAATGACATGGGCTCAGGATGCTGTACAGGGACTCAAAGGAAATAGAATTTGATTTTGAAAGGATAAAATGTTTTGACTTCCATGATGGAACAAGCAATTGTCCATGGATTTGCTGTGCTCCAGAAGTGGAACTTCATGCTAAAAAGAGATTTTATGGAGCTCAAGCTATTATCTGATGATGGAGAGCTCCCAAGCCAGCCCTCATTCTCCAGCTGGCTTCCTAGCAGAGTTGCTCTGATAGCATAATATATCCTGGTCATAAGTATTGAGATTCAGCCATCATCAGCCAATATAGCCACATATATAAGCAAGCAGCACACAGTTCCAAAGCTTTCTACCAAACCAATTAAAGGAGATGCTGGAAAAGAACTGGGATCCCAGGAAGAGTGTTCTCTGGAGTTGGAAAAATCTTCCAAGAAGGAACTACAAGGTGCTTCTGTTGTCCTCTGTGCATGGGTTTATGTGTGCATCAGGCACCATGGTGGTCTTTTGGTGAGCCTGAAAGCACAGAAGGTTGGCCACACTCCTGTTCTGCAGGTGCACAAGTCCTACCTCAGTGAGTCACTGTGATACAGAACACTGTAAACAGATTCAGTGACCAACAGGGACCTGCTCTTTCATTGTTTGAGGTGAAAAGCCATGAATGGAAAAGCTAGTTTCATTAGCCTCTTATACATCTACAGAGGTGGTCTTTGGTTTCCTGAAGATATAATCTCCTCTCCTTTCTTGAGTACATGAGGTTTAAATTTCGGTAAATGCTTTCACTTTGTTCTTTCTAGCCACCAAAGCTGTGCCAGCACTGGATATAAGCACTCCAGTAACAGAGACTAAACAAATCCTAGTCAGTATCAACACAAGCCTTCAGTGAGGATGCAATACCAAAGTGTTTGGCGATGTTTAGGAAACAATCCATCATTGCATTACATACACAGCAGCTTTGTTTTCATTTCCACAGTGCCTCTATGTAGCTGTCACCTGTGTGAAACTTCTGTAGCAGTTGGATCCACAGTACTCGGCACTACCACAGTGACACCTACTAGAGGACTTACAGGGTAATGCCTTTAATTGGAAGAAGGGAACATCTCTGTCCCTGTACTGGAGCTTATTTCACCACTGAGTTACAGTTCGAGTTGCAAGTTGTGCTAGGAAACAAAAGCCTGTATGTCAGAATACAGGGAGAAAGAAAATGCAGTCTTTCCAACCAAAAGCCTGACAGTCCAAGTACCAATCAAGATGATCAAGGATGGACTTTTGAGACTGGTTTCCCACCTCTGTCATTTCCAGGAGTGCAGTAAATTCCCCTGCAGTAGCTAAGCCACTTAGGATGGATGCTGCTCTACATTCATCACTCCTGGGCTCCCCTCTTGTGTATTCCATAGACAATTGCTGCACATACAGTTTTTGTATTCACCTTTCCAAATCACAATCCTCTTTCTAATTAAAGGAGCAGCATTTTATTGTTAATGGTGGCCTTGGACATGGAGAAGATCACATCATTGTGGTATGCCTCAGGATGGGATCTGCCCTTCGCTGTTAAGCTTCCTGCACAAGGATGAGCACTTCAGGTGAAGGAATCGCCCAGTTCCTTGCACGCTCCAGCCAGGACGGTCCTTGAGAGTCCCCAAACTCTCTCAATGCATCACAGACTTGCACCTGAGAGAGGATGCAAACTGTGTCTGCAGCCCTAAACCCAACCTGGGGTAAACCAATAGAGCCTCTGATAATCTCACGTGGTACCAGGGCCTTAATTGCTTCCAGCTGAAGGCAATTACAAGCTGCACTCCACAGCACAACACCACCCTGGGTGCTGGGGCTCATGGATCTGTCTGGGCTAAGATCTGGCAACAGCTGGGCCCTTAAACCCCGACGGTTTCTCCCAGGCCCCGGCCCGGCCTTTGTCCTGTGCTTGGCCCAGCCCCTGAGAACCGGGCCCAACCCCTGAGAACCGAGTCCGGCCCCTCAGAACCGGGCCCAAGCCCAGCTCGGTCCGGAATGGAACAAAGGGGCCTCTGCGGAGAGACAAGCAGGGCCAAAGTGGGCTGAACTGGGCAGAACGGAGCTGAACTGGGCAGAGCAGAGCTGAACTGGGCAGAGTGGAGCTGAGCTGGGCCTAGCCTGGTACAATCAGGGCTGGTCCCCCTGGATCCCAAGGAAACTCCCCAGGATCGAGTGAGGCCTCCCCTGCTCTGGAGAGTGAAAAGCTGCAGGATCTGTCCTGGAGTGAGCCCTGGTCCCTTTGGTGAGTGATCCCCCTCCTGGGCACCTGCAGTGGGAGGTTGTTCATTTTAGGGCAGGGTGTGTGTGTGTGTTTGGGGGTTATCCTCCTAAAAAAGAACATTAGAGAAACTTTAGGAGTCCTTAACTCAAGCTGTGCTGTGTTATTTTCCCATCTGACCTCCAAATGTGTGATTTACTGTGGTCCACCAGAGTATTGGGTGATTTTTGGTTGGAATAAATCAAATTTGGGATTATTTTAATTTATTTTTTGCTGCCTGGTTTATTGGTGCCTCCACCACACGTGTATTTACAGCAGACATTTCTCTCAGGGGGCTTTAAGATGATGTCTTCCCTTTTGCCCTTTAGGAAAACAAGCCACTCTCAGCCATTCTTGTTTTAATGGAGAGATTTTAATTCAGGAGCTACATCTGGATTTTTGTTTTTGTATTACAGTTGATGTGTATTTGAATTGCAGCCCCAACCACCGCGCACATCCTGATTATGCAGTACCCAGAGGGGCAGACTCCCAGTGGCTTACACAGCCAGCCTTCTGAAGGAATTCTCCGTGCTAACTACAATCCTATGGGCAGTTTTAAATATTTGGGGCATTCCTGCAATTCAGAGCCAAGCCAACTGTCACCTGCAATAGCATCTCCCAGGCTGCAGTGATGAGCCTCAGGCTGGGTCACATTCTGCTAGTTATTCCCCCAGATCTAGAAGAATCCTACTGGTTTTATGGAGGCTCAGCTCTGTTGGACACGGGTTCACAGAGAAGTTTGGTCCATTCTGATTTCTGCTGGCCAATTCCACCTGCTCTGTTCTTCAGAGTCACATCATTCGTTTTGGGGATCAGCCCTGAGAGCCAGATTCACTCCAGAGCACTTTGTGGTATTTTGATAACTTCAAATATGACAAACTTCTCATATTTAAATATACAACTTAGAGACAGGGGTAAAGTTTAACTTGCTCTAATCAACTATAAAATGAACCCCGAGCTCACAGTTACACTTTAAAAGAGGGCCTTTTTTTATGCCGATCATTAACTGCAACGGGGATATTCCTTCCTAGAGATTTGTTATTAATGGCTGCTGAAATCACTGATTTCAATTAACTATGTTACATTTATATTGAAATACAGTTGGTGCTGCTCCAGGGAAATATAAATACTGAAATATGAGAGCTGGTGCCTCCTCTGTTAAAGAACTGCAAGAACAAACACAACATGCAGCACCCCTTCAGTTCTGCACAGTATGGATGCTGTACCTTCCTTCTCTTTTATTTTGCCCCCCCTCTTTCCCTCCTTCTCTCCTTCTTGCTGTTAAGAGCATCTCCCCTCCCTGCAGCCATCTGATTCTGCTCCCTGGAATGATGATGGCCCCAGAGACTCGTCACCCTCCCCAGCCCCCTGGCTCGGTGCCTTTTGGCTTTTGAGATATTGGTGTCATTGCTTTTTTCTGCCTCCGTGGCCTTTTTCTCATTCAGGCCACGTCGCCGCTGAGGGATATCCAGTGCTAAGCCACCAAAATGGGATTGCACAAACTCTGCACGTTAATTAGTTCAATGCATCTCTCGGCTAGGGAAGGAAGGAAGGAGGGAACTGTTGCTAATAGCAGACATTTTGAAGGAGGTTATGCAGAACTGTGGGGTTCAAAGAAAAGGAAATGAGGGGGAATGGCCCAGCTTTAGCCTTTTGAAAGCTAATTCCAGGCTTTGGCGCCTACAGAGTTCATTATTGAGGGTCTCCCTGCCTTCATATCTTCTCTTTTCCTGCTCAGTACTTCGTGTTACTCTTTGAGATCCATGCCCACACTTCTCCCTCTCCTCTCATCACTCATTCTCTAGCGTTCAGCAGAACATGACTCAAACCCTTACTTTCCACAAAAAGTCAGCGCTGGCGCAGTGTGGGCTGGACCACACAGTAGTCTTATAGCAATGCAGAGGGAAAGAACTGTACAAATCTCCTGGCCACCCCCAAAAGAGATCCTCATTTCTGACAGCTGCATTGGCACAATTCCCGAGCTCTGGCTTACGGATGCCAGCCGAGATGCTGGACGAAGTTGGAGAATAGAGACATGGGGCTGCCTCTGTGCCACGTACCAAGCCCCAGCACAGCCTGTTCAGCTGATCCAGGCAGCAGGAGATACGTTGTGTGCGTACGCATCGTGTCCCACTGGCATTAGGGAACTCTGTAATTACTCTCAAAGGTTTCCATTATGTGCAAAACTGTCATTAGCTCCCAGTGGTGTGATTGCCCTTTATTGATAATACAGAGCTCAGCAATCCACAGCCATGGCTTATTGTGCTTGCTCATAGTGGAAGGAAATGAACCTGCCATCCTTTCTCTCACAGCTTGCTATTAAGGTGTAACACGCAGATGAAGGCTACACCCACCCTGACCTGTCTTTGCCCGCAACTGAGAAATCACTCATCTGCCTGAAATGACACCCACCAGCTCCACTTAACTCCTTGGACACCTCGGAGTTGTAGGCCCAGAGAGGAGAGCTGGGAGGGATCGACTGTAGAACACAAGGCTGTGGACAACAACTACAGTGTTTCCCAAAATGCCTGTGGGATCTCTGAGAGGTGGCCTTTGGTGGGATTCAGCAAAGACACCGTAGGCTGAAATTCAAAGCTCTGTGGTCATGTGTAGGCTGGTATTCTCCTAGCATAACAACATGAAAGTGTTCACTCCATAAAGATTTCTCATAAAGATGAGTAGCTCTAGGTGTGTTTGTCACCATCAGCCTTGGCCATGCTTTGTAGCTGTGGAAGAGCAGGTAGGAATAGGCAGGGGAGAGACTACTGAAACTCGAGCCCTTGCTGGAACCGTGTCCATCAATCAGAGTACAGGAAAAGCTGATTTGCACCCGGCTTTCTGGTACATACTCTAAGGCAGGGACCGCAAAGCATAAAATAGAAATCAGGAACAGAGGCCGATGGGGTTTGTTGAAACATTATTGCTCTGTCTTGTTTCCAGTCACTGCATCTGTATAACAACATCACTTCCATACCATGTAATTAGACAATTTATTAAACAGCAACTGTAGTAGGCAGAGAGCAGGAGATATACTTATCTTCTGACAGAGGAAATATGTTATGGGGGAGCATATACTTTTCTGACTCAGCCTGAGCTGCTTCCTAATAGGCAGAGCCCTTGAGAGGAAAATGTTTTCTTGGTGTAGACTTTGGACTATCCCTCAGGAGAGGCAGGTTCTGCTTGTGCTGCCCTGTCACAGCTCTGCTGCCTGACCCTGGTTAAGTTGCTCAGTCTTGCTGCCTCTCACATACTATGCATATAATGCAAAGACTAATCTGGCCTTTCTCCCACATCTTCCCTACTTTGTTCTATTTTTTTTGTCAACTTTTCCAGGAAGAAGCTGTGCATCTTGATCTGCCTCTGTCAGGCTCTAAGTGCACTGTGCCCCCACATCTCTCCGTGCTCCCCAATAAGAAATGTCTTTCTTTTGAGCAAGGTCACAGCAGCCAAATTCACAGTCTGCCAGAAAGAGGGAGTGTATTCTGAGGTTTGCATCTTCCAAGGTGAGAGCCAGAGAAACAAAGCAAATGCCATCGTTCCAAGTCCTCAGGAAGAAATTGTCTCAGCATGAAATTCAGCCAACAACAACAACAAAAATCTCTATTTCTGACAAAGATGAAAATGATGATAGCCTGCTTACTTGCCCATGGGAAAACGCATGAGACGCAGGTCTTCCAGGCTTCATAAGCCTGAGGCTAAAGAAAATGTTATCTCTTTATTGAGGCCTAATGTACTGACAACACTACAATGTGTGAAGCAAAATGTTCTCCAGTGATTCCCCAGTAAACCCTGCTGAACAGCTTGGCTGCCAGGGGCTTTGGCTGAAGCCCCATAAATTTGACGTATGGTTTTGCACCGGGTTCAGCGGACCTGAGGAGGACACCGACACACAGGAGTTCTCAGCACCCACAAGAGCAGATATGGCCAGTGAGAAGGGTCTGTCCTAGATGCAAGAGAAACCGAAGCTCCCTTTGATCCTGGGTCCTGGTAGATATTCAGAACATAAATCGTTTTCATCCATTCTTCCTGTACGGTGTTAGTAGACCTACGTGGTCACAGCTGACCATGCTGGGTAAATAATCTAATGTAATTACAGGGTAAAGAAATGGCAAATTTGCTTCTAAACCGGAGTAGAGCTTGCATCTATTATTTATTAGAGGCAACCAGCAGAAGAGAGCAGGTTACGTGGTAATTACTTTTTGACCTCCTGGAGGTAATTGCATAATCATTTGCAGAGAATTACTATTACAGTTGGGTGAATCCTGCAAGCCATTTTATGTGAGCAGTCATTTGAATTTTTAAACCAATTTCCACCTAGCTATGGAGTTCTGATAAGGTCGTCCACCACCCCAGTATCTGAGCAGCTTTTCTTGCCCTGCCTTTTTTGGGGGCTTTGTGTTCTTCAGATATTAAAGTAAATGATCTAACTGGCAGCAATACTCGCATCTATTTGATCAGTCACCCAGGTAAGCTTAGCCCAGCCTTTCAGTGGTTGAAAACTCCACAGGTTTTAGATCTGGGCAGAGGGAAGTGGTTCCATTTCTGCTGATACTGTCAATAGGTCAATGTCTGTGGAGTTTTCTCTCTGGAGCGAAAAATCAAAGTGCTGAAATTCCCCAAGAATTTTCCATGGATCCTGAAGACAGGCTCTTATATTGGCTGTTCTTCTTAAATTCTTGAAACTCTGAAATAACTTTACTTAAGATTGAACTCTTACCATTTGGATCCCATCTGGACGAGCAATATTCAAAGCATCCAAGAGATCATTGCACAATCTTTTGTGGCGCACACAGTTTTTTTTCTAACACCCCTCTCAGTCTGTGACTCCCATCATCTTACCTTCAGAAGCCGTGGGCACTCTGAGGGACCATCCCAAATCCTCCAGATAAGTTTTAGCCCCCGTGAAGTTTCTCCATCTTCCTCACCCTGCAATAGTCGAGACCTAACTGTTTTAAAATTTATGGTGTAATTGATTTCTTTATAAATCATTCAGCTCTTATTATTTATTAATTCTTCTGTCAAGGTTAATTTGAAATACTTCTAAATAAGGCTTCTTGACAACACCTTTGTTTATGAGATTGACAGCGTGCCCGCACGCGCTTCTCCAACGCTTGCAAAGGCAATCTGCTCAAACTTGGGTCCCAAGAAAGGTGATCCGACTTTGTTCTAGAGGAAAGATGCAATGCAAATCCCCCGCGGGTCCTGCAGTTGGTTGTCATTAATATTGCAGGACTGGGCTTCTGTTGTCAGGACAGGGTTCAGATTATAATGGCTCGTGCGTGGTGGGCAACTTGCTGTCAGAATTTTGCAAGAAGTTATCGCGTAGGTGTATGAAATTGTAAAGAAACAGCGAATAGGGGTTTCTGAAGCTTGGCAATTGTACCTTATTCTGTTGGATTTGAGTGTAGACAGAGAAACAAATATTCAGCGGATGCTGCTTATTGAGAGGAATCACCAAGAAACACGGGATCCAGAAATAGCGAAGCTTAAGGTAAAAACTGCAACTGGGGACCATCAGGAATAAAAAAGCCATGAATATTCATGGTGTATTCTGCAGATCTGGGTGATTAGTTGAGAACACATCTTAGTCCCTGCCTTTAATGTTGCCTTCCTTCTTTCTTTGAGCCTGTGAGCTCCAGACAGCAAAGCCCAGATGTCTTTTAATATCTGGGAAGCACCTGATGGTGCCATAAGAGCAGTGCTAACTGCAGACATTTTGCACCGCTCCATGTGTTCAGCGCGCTCGTAAACTGCTGACTGTTGCGGCTGCTGTCTGCTGTATGAATAGAGAGTCTTGGCTGTATGATTACATTTAAATGACATCCGCCGCCTGTGTTTTCTTTTGAACTGGTAATATTGCAGGTTTCTCTTCCACGACAACAGTTCTGCAGCTGAGGACAGCAGCTCGCGTCCCCGTGGCTGCACTTCCCATGCCAGGGCTTCAGCGAAACACCGCCGGAGCATTGCAGGCAGCGAGAAGCGAGACTCGCCTCTCTGTTTCCAGAGACCCATTTATCAGCCACTTTCACGTGTGCAGCTTGGATGCTCCCCTTAATGTGTTTTTCGTTTGGTTTTTTTCCTTACTGTAGGGTGAATTAGCGCAAACCTTTCTTGGAGTCTTGACTCATTTTAATGAACAGGAGTAGAACTAACGCAGAGTAGACCGTATTGTGCCTACGTGAGAAAGGGGGGGGTTGCTGGTTATCCCGGTCCATCTAGGCTGTGGTTACTGATTTCTTCTTCACTGTGCAGCGAAAGCACCCAGAGAAGTAATTATTTTGACTTCTAATTCAATCTTCCTCTGCTTAAATTGTGTTCATTAGAACGGGATTGTATGAAAGGTGCCCCAGAGCTCGCTGGCATTAGCTATTGAGATAGATTCAGAGGTGACATAAATGCAGGATTACGCCACGCAGCTGGAAATGTGAATAATTTAGCATGAGCCCATGTGGATCGGTGCGAGCTGGCGCGCTGTGCTGCCACGGGTCAGGGTGAGGTGAGGACAGCTGAGGAGGGGGGACAGCATCAGACAGGAGCTTGAGAGACATGAGGGGAGCAGGGTGGTGGTCACAGGCTCAATTTAGGAACCAAACTGACTTAGTAGGAAAGAGATTCCCTTTAAAGCACTTGAAACAGGGCAGTGGATATCCCCCACCTCCAAGAGGCTGTGCTGCCTCGAGGGTTTATCCTGACCCAAAACAAGTCCTTTCCCTTCTCGGCATTTTTCTTTTGCTTCCAATATTTTTTTCTTTCCTATTCAGGGTGTTCAAAGCATGCTAAGGAGGTTAGAAACTACACTCTGTGGGATGTGGATGTCTGGGCCTTTGAAATGTTAGGCCTAAAACTTCAAGGCCTTCAGAGCAGGAAAAACATCTCATTTGATGTTTGGGGAGCACCAGGCATCACCCGACTCTGGTATCAGAGGTGTCTGGGTATCGGAGGGTACAAATTTAAAAATTAAAGCAGAAAATGTAGCACAGTGCATTTAGAGGTTTGAGGGGTTTACATAAAATTTTACTAATGCCTAAAATGACATCCTTTTTCCCACAAATATTATATTTAGAAAATGTCACGAAACGTGAAACTGGCTGGTAACACAAGGCATTTGCAAGTGATTCGCCGGGTACAAATAAGGGCTGAAATATCACGGCATCCAATGAATAAATGATTTGATAAACATTATCCTGCTAACTCCATGCACATCTCTGCAGAAAAGGAGCTCTGATAACCTTGTGTCTCCTACACCGCTGTCCCTCACCCCTCACTGCCCCCCATTCTTCCCTTATAAAACCGTCTTAGATAAGAAGAAGAGATGATTATTAAGATGGGAAGAGAAGAGCATCCACCAAAGGAATACCAATGAAGCAGTATCTTGGTGCGTGCATAAACGGAGCCCTTTTCCAATAAACCATCAGATAGAGGCAAAAGAGTGACAAACAATAAGTGATTCCTGTCATCAGCAGAATTCACATGGGAGCCTCTGGTAATTGGCATTTTCTCTGTGCAAAAGAAAAGAGATTTAAAGATTTGGTGAATGCCGAACGGTGGGTTACAGGCAGCCAACATGAGTCAGCTGTGACCTGGGCTGGCAGCAATGTAGGGGTGGAGGAGAGCAGAAATGCTTCTCTTGAGAGTGGAGAGCTTGCCCAGTGAGGGTGTGATGAGCTCAGGCAGGTATTTATGGTGGATAAAGAGCCATTATTGAGGCACAGCTTTGGAGACTGGAGCCCTGGAGCAAGCCCAGAGCTGCAGTAAGTGGCTGCAATGCCACTAACACCAGTTGTGCTTCACACCTCTTCTGAATTTAGCTACTTTTCTCCTGCGTGGTAGAAGGGTAAAGGATTTGTTGTAGGGCAGCTGCAGCATCATCAGAGTCAGTTTTAATAAAGTGCTACTAACAAACACCCACAAAATCCATCTTACTTATCACAGACGGACTAGCCCAGATGTCTGAGGAGACAATCTGAAGTGTCCCTTCTCCCACAACTGCCTGGAGAGCTTCCAGTTTTTGCTTGAGCAGTAGATACACATTTTCTGTATGGGAAGGGGAGAGAAGCAAGGACATCAAGAGAGACCCACATCTGGCTGTAATCCCTGCAGCCTCACAGCAGCTCAGCTGCTTTTTGGGCATGGCCTAGTAGCAATGGTGAGGGAAAGACGGGCAAGGCACAGGGTACAATATGTCAGTAAAATCACTTTATGGTGCCACATTTCCAAGGTAACATCGTAGGATAGAATTCTTGTTTTGTTCATTTTCATTAAGTCTTATTTCCAGTAGCTTCATTTTATATAACAGTTATCTTCACTGGCATCAGCAGTCCCCACATTGTGCTTGTTCTGTTTATTTTGCTAATCATTGGTTTTTTCCTTTGTTCCCCATTACTTTCTTCTTAAGTAATATTGCAGCGAGGTGGAAGAGAGCTGGCCATCTGAAAACTGACCTTTTTCAACCCAATTCTTTTCCTTCGTTTTAAAATTAACACAGAAAACTGAGAAATGGGATGACTGGATTTATTTCTCTGCCTTGGTGCTGGCTGGCTCTGTTAGCATGGTCCAACCTCCGTCTCCAGTGAATTTGTGACTCTAAACAACCTACTGTTTCGATACCACTGTAACAGGAAAATATTCAATAAACCAGACATAATTGCCTGCATGTCCTCACTCAGACTGGGCTCAGTCTTTCCGCACCCAGTGAGGAAGCTCATGTACATCCTTTGATTTCAACCTTGAACCTTGGTCATTGCTGTTCCCTCCCAAGCTTGCCCACTTTGCAGTTCTCTGTATTCCTGAACTGCCTCTAAATCACACATCGTAAGGTGAAAAAAGATCATAAAGGAACCAACAAAGGATCAGCAAACATAAAATAGAAGAATGGCAGCCTCCCCACCTTACACTGCAAAAATCAGAGGGAGTTTTCAAACAGCCCCATTTCCAGTCAGCTGGAGATTTAATTCACACGGTAATTTACTGCGTCTGCACTTTTGTTACCCCCCACCTTCCTCCTTCTCTTCTTCTTTTTCTCAATAGTTACTTTTTTTCTTGGCTGATAATAAGAGGAACTTAATGACCAAGCCTCACATGCAAATAAGCTTTTCCCTCCAGTGTGTGCTGGGCAGAAGGGGAACGATAGGGGAGATTCATGGGGGGAGGGAAAAGAGCCGTTTATTGCAAAGAGCTTTTGTATTGTAAAGTAATTCTAGTATTTCATGAAAAGGGGACAAGTTCACATAGAAAATTATGCCAACTGAGACTGTTTGAGTCTGCAATTTTCTTTGCATGCTGTTGGGGCCAGTGATCACTCTGAATTTGTGGGGGTCTGGATGGAGCCCAGGCTTCTGTTTTAAGGGCAGCCCAGTAGCAGCTCTTGTCTGTTAACTGTTTCCTCCTAGGGTGAGTGAGGTGTTTTCCTGGTGATTTTTATAAGGTAATGGCTCAGTGGGAAACTGAGCAGAAGAAACATTTTCATAATTGATGGCTCAATTTCAGTCCTGAAAACACTCAATGGCTTTTTCAGCCTCACTAACACTGGAAATTATTAGAAATTATAAACTGAGATGTGGCTGGAGCATATCAAAATGGCCAAGTACCAAAAACCACAGGCTTGATGGGTGTTGTCTTGGTGGGGAGGGGGAGATGTGTGCAGAATCTTGCAGAATGTCATGGAATTAAGCACAAGAATAATTCTTGTCTTGGAAAAAAATAAAATAAAATGGGTGTAGATGTGCCAAGCTGTAGGGCTGCATCAGGAGCCGTTACGGTGTTTGATATGTAAGGGAAAATGGAGCTTGGAATAAGGATTATTATCAGAAATTTCAAGAGGGGTTTTGCAATCCAGAGACAGACTCCCCTCACTGGGAGAGCTACTGGGTTTGGGTTCTGTTCCCTATTCACAGGCATAGGGAAGGAGAATCAGAGAGGGAACCTGCTATTTTACACCCAGCTACGTGAGATTGGTACTAAGGTTTATGCTGTCCCAGGTGGTGTCGTACATTGAACACACTGATTGGCTTTTTATTTTCAAAATGCTAAACCAAGGGCTCAGTGGGACCTTCAGGAAGGAAGTGAAGGTGGTAAGATCTAATGGAGGTACAGATTTTTACTGAATATGTAAATATTTTGTTTCCACCATCCCCAGGACATGCTCTGGGATCTATATATCATTCTCCTACAGCAGTGGAACCTGGTGTGTGGAGCAGCAGGTCCCCTCAAGCATCTGAATCCAAAGTGGCCCGTAACTTTACTGAGTAGGAAGGAAGGAAATATATGTCCACTTTTAACCAAATAAAACTTAAGGTACAGGTTCATCTGTTGCTGTAATTTCACCACACGGAATGTGATACTCTGAGAGGAATAAGGGGTTAGTTATAATTTCAAGAACCACCTTCCAATGTCCTCTACTAGTGGAGATTTAGTGATAAATTCCTACAAGAGCAAATACATCTGGACTCACCATATAACACAGAGGGGTTTTTTTCTCTCCTGGCACTGTGGAGTGGTGGAACAGTTGAAGAAACAACACAATTCGATTTTCCATGCTAGCCCTAGAGGTCATTAGCAGTTGCTTGACCACAGCCATCCCTGTGTAGATGCATTTGCTCTGCAGCCACAGCTGAGTGCCAGCCTCTGTACAGTCTGTTCTTTCAAGGACACACGTGCCTCCAGGCATCCCTTTCCGAAAGGCAAAGTCACCACAGAACACCTCACCATGAATATATGCTTCCTCAAGGCAGAGATTTTATTGCTGTTTTATTAAGTTGCCACAGGACAGTATCACTGCCCTGGAAATGATGTTAGGAAGGTGTGTGGAATAAATGTGGAAGGAAGCACCTTGCTGCAGTGGTGTGACTTGTACTATGCACATGCACCGTGCTATATTATCGTGACGAGGCTCAGCAGGAGCAGAACTGCTGCAGGTCCCAAGGATGTTTATGGGAACATCAAGGCTACTGTACAGTGAGGAGAAACTCCATCCTGGAAATATCTTCATAGCAGGAGTCATCTCCATTTCTGATTTCACTTTAATCTGGTAGGATCTATTAATCTGTTTTACCACTTTGGACATGCTTATCATTGCATTACTGAAGGACTGCAGAGCTTAAGCACTAGAAGGTGTCCAGGTGTGTCTTGGTTATGCTGCTGATGAAGGGAAAATGTGGTTATAGTTTAGATCCCTGGAAGGAATTGTCTTCACATCTGCATTCCAGGGACATACCCTGCTGCTTCCTACTCACTGGAGGTGGAGACAACCTTTCCGAAGAACAAGTTACACTGGACGCCATGGATTCCGTCTTCCAGAGTCATGGAGCAAACATAGTGGATCATAGGAGGACCTGTATTAAATTAAACCCTGATATAGCCAACCCATAGTTAACTGAGAGGTTTTATTATTAGAAGCTGAGCTTTTTAGTCTGATCTATCTACATAAACATCAAACTGATTATTTTAAAAGCTAGGGTTGTTTTGGTTTTGTGTTTGTTTGTGGTGGTGTTTTTTTTCTTAAGTGGATAGCTGCAAGCTTTGCTTTCTTTTAATGCAAATGATCTTATTTAGACCTATTTACATTCGAAACCTTTGCATGCATTCCGAATCTAGCACAGGGGCAGAGAAGATAGAATATTGCATCAGCTCATTTTAGGAGAGCTTTTTAAACGGGGAAAAAATTTAAAAAAATAATAAATAAATGAAAAAAAAAAGAAAGGAAAATAACCACAACCACGAGAGAGGATTTGCTAGTTCTCTGTCCCCTGGCATTCCCTTCCTCCTCCCTTCTCCCTCCTTCCATTTTCATCACTTCAAGGACTTACTACAGCCATGGGATTAATGGACACCTAATGCCATGTCTGCTTTGCGGCTTGGAAAGGCTCTTGTTTAGTTTACATTGGTTTTTTTTCTTTTCTGATGCATTTGCAGAACTTGAGATACCAATGGCGAGAAACAGAGATAAAGAGGGAAGATGTGAGAAACAGATACGACCCAGAACTGAACATACTTCCAGGCTTTGGAGCCTGCAGATACTTCCAGCAGCAAATACCCACTTACTCTTTCCTGCCATCGTAGAGGACACAGGAAGGGCAGCTGTGATAATCTTCCTCCCTGGTGGGCCGGTGTTATCCGTCACTCAGGAACAGGTAGGGAATGCATTGCCTTGCAACAGTCCCCAGCGTGGTGAGGTCTCTCTCGTGTGATTTGGCACTATGCTCCTTTTTATTGTAGTTCTATTTTTACTATAATTGCTGTTAGCAAGAATAAGGTAATTTCCCAGGATCTTCTCCATAACTGAATGGACACAATGGTCCTCCTCATGAGCAAACTAATACCTTCCCTCGCAGCTGTGCGGAAAACATGGCGTTAAATGCAGAAGAGCAATGGGCAAATCTCACAAGTCTGAATGTTATCAGAAATACCAGGGGAGGGCTGGGACTAGAGGGTTTGTGAAACTAGGCTTTTGCTGGGTCACCAGCCTCCTTGTGCACTGCTCAGCATCACATCAGCCCCAGGGACACTGCTCCAGCCAGGGAAGGGTGCAGCTCTTTATCAAACACTACTATGAAGGGAAGGGACAGGAGGTGGGAGCACAGCCTGCTCTCTGTTTGATGCTATCACTCTTCCTCCTCACAAAGTATTGAGGTGAAGTGAGGCTGCTGTACCCTGCACCCATGGGGTGAAATGACCTGCAGGCACTTCAGCAGATCAGATCAGATCAGCTTTGGCAAGAAGATTAGTGGGGTGGAAAGAGCTCTGTGAACCTACTCACAGTCCCAAAAACTTCACCAGCAACACTGCAGTACTTGACAGCTCTGCAATATTTTGTTTATTAGTATCATATACAGCTGTCACCCATCACTAATACAGAAGAGATGGATGAGCATTTAGTTAAGATGCTAAACGCTGCCTGAAGCCAGGCTGCTTTTCAGTAGAAGTGACAAAAACACAGTGTCAAAAAGAACAGAAGGAAAATGCCATCCTGTGACCATGTCTCTCTCTCCTCTTCAACATCTTTGGTGTCAGTTTTGTAAAGCTGTTTGAGCAGAAGATGAAAGAAAGGCTGGGAATGGTGCTTAGAGCCAACTCAGCACCAGCTGGAGTTCATCTTCCACTGGCTCAGTGTGAGCGAACCCTCTGAACAGAGATTGCTTGCTTAGTCTGCTTTAGAGATCTGTGGTGTCTTTAAGTATCTCAGAAGTTCTTTAACAGACGGTTTGCACTCCCTGTTAGACACCAGTTTAAGTGTGCAGCAGAGATAGAAAGGGAGGAAGGCTGATGCCATCCCATGTCACTCGCTCTTTGCTGTGCCACTCTGTGAGTGACTGACATGTTGTATTTTGGGAGCTGCAGGAGCCATTTGGCTTTGAGTGATGGTGCTGCTCAGGTGGCTACCAAGGCATCTCATTTCCCTTCAACTACCCCATAACATACTCTCATTACCACAATCTCCTCTCATATCGTGCTAGAATCTCAAGGCAAGTGGGTCACAAGACATTTTTTCCCACTCTGAGCTCCCAGTTCCAAGCAGTTCTTCTCACTCTGCTATGAAAGGGAGTAAATTGTTGTTCAGGCAAGTGTGACCCTGCGCTTTGCTGTCATCAGGACAGCTTTTTAGAAGGCATTTAATGCTTAACATGGAGCTCTTGACAGAAATGCGCTATTCCTTGCTGGGCTCCTGACAGACTACTGTAGAGTCTCAAGAGGAACAAAAGATTTGTCGGCAAGAAGATTTTCTACTACCAGCAAGGAAAAAAAAATAGCAATGTGGTCATTAAAAGAGCAAAAAGCAGGAAAATGAAAGGAATCCTGGTAAGTCCTGTTTCTTATCTAGCTGAAGAGAGAGGCTTGCAAGCACTCAGAATAATCTTGGGAAATAACTGGTATCTCAAGTTTTCATTGCAAGAAATTACACGTCATTATTGCCATTATTTATTTATTTTTACTGCAGCTGGTAACTGCAGTGAGGAAATTAAAAGGAAAAATAGCATGCAGTCCTCTTGGGAAAACTGGGAGGAAACCTCAGTGATTGAGGAGAAATAGTATACATGTCTCAACAGCATTGTTTCTTTTCCCATGCAAATTCTCACATTTAGAGGAACATGGGTTTGTTTGCTGTGCTTTCCAAGGCTGGGTTTCATCCTTTTTTC
This sequence comes from Todus mexicanus, assembly GCA_013389965.1. Lineage (NCBI taxonomy): Eukaryota > Metazoa > Chordata > Aves > Coraciiformes > Todidae > Todus > Todus mexicanus. The sequence continues at coordinate 8,946 of WEIS01061107.1, read as the reverse complement.
AGGTCCCTGTACAAACATCAGCTGTTTGAGATGGATCCTGCAAACCTCCAGAGCTTCTTTTCTCCTGCTTTTGAAATTCTGAAAATTCATATTTTTATTCATTATTCACCTCTCCCATGGTTTCACTGTGAGCAAGAAGAATTAGGTAGTGCCTTAGCTGACTGATTGTACAGTGCAAACAGTGAAGAGACAGTTTTCCAACAGTCCAAAGTCTAAAATCTTTATCATCCTGTGGAGTGAATCCTGAAGGATAAACCAGTAGGAAGAAGTCTTTTAAAGGACTTGGTTGCCTTATTACCGTTCACTTCAATGGAAGATTGACCTCTAAACTCTTCAGGTGTGCTTCAACAATTGTACCCTACATCCACGGATTGCTGGCTTCAGAAATAATAAAAGAAAGGAATTAAATTTTAATGAACATCATTTACTGCAATGTGTTCAGCAGCTGACTTGCATAAGCTGTGAGACGATCCAAACTCTCTGCACCCTGGGACGTGGCCACAGGAAAGGCTGGATGCTAGAGAGAGTCTGAGATGGATGGGCCAATAAATATGGTGCAAACTGCTATCCCCTCCCTGAGGTCAGGAGAAGAATGCTGAATTTCACCTCTTAAGAATCTTAATTGTCAAAACTTTCTGGAAAACTCTTTAAAAAACTCAGACTTTCTCCACAGGAGAGCAGAGGTGTTCAGAGGTTGAACTCTTAGACCACAGGTTCAGATGTCCAGAGTCCCAAGCAAGGAGAGAAGGCAAGTCTTGGAGTTCTCAACAAAACTGGACTTAATCTTAGGAGGGTGGGACCATCCATGGCAAGAGGAGGGAAAGAGAGAGGAAAGGAATCTCTTTCTGACAATAAAGGATTGCACATAGCGTTACATCTTTTGTTCTGAACTGCACATTACAGAAAGCAGAGGGAAAGACCTCAAGGATGCTCCCCCAGAAAAGTTCAATGAAGCCCAGAAAAGCCACCAGCACAAACTGGGATTGGCTTTTCCTGAGGACCAGAGGTTTGTCCTTTCACTGCATGAGCTCTCCATGTCAGCTCACGCTGTCCCAGACTAACTAAGCCCAGATGCATCACTCTCTTTCTTGTTTTATTTTTGCCACAAAAACACCTCAGAGAAATAAGCAAGGATCAACACCCTGTCACTTTAAACATCTTAAGAACAGAGAATAGAAAGGCCCCAGAGATCTTACAATTTAATTGAAATTCCAGGAACACACCCAGATTTGAGGAAGGGCTCAGTTCATTGTATTATTCTGCAAACCAGTTTTTTTCATGTTCATCAAGAGAGAAAGTTTCCTTCTTCACCTCTCAGTTCTAAGTAAACTTCTGCTTTCTTCCTTACTTTTTTTCACCCTCCAAATACAAGAGGAAAAAAGAATAAAAGGTGAGAGCTGATTGAGTGAGTAACAGCAGGGGTAAGAAATGAGTATTTATCAATGTTCCTCTCCTTTTAAAGCACATCAATTCACAAGCTGCTGACAGAGGTCTTGCTGTAACTGCTAGAAAAACCTCCAGGAGCTAATAATTTTATGTTCAGGCTTATGTAAAACCAGTTTTGATTAATTATTGATGCAAAGTTAGGAAAATGAACATTCGCTCTGCCTTGGCACAGTCCTGTCAAATAAATGAAGCTGCGGCTGCTGCACAGCGTGCTGTTCGACCCTGCTCCTGCCCAGCAGCTCTTCAGGGCAGCCCGGGTTCCTCATGGGGAGCAAAGTGTCCCCTTCTGTTGCAATGTCCTTTGAAGGGCTTGTTCTCAGGCTTCTGAAATCCAGGAGAAACCATGCCAGGCAATACCAGCTTTCCTTATCCACCTCAGGCAGAAGTGGACCATATTCCCTCTTGCGTGATCGCTCAGCTGGGTGAATATGCCTCTCTCTTTTTTTTTTTTTTTTTAACTCTTGACTTAAGATTAGTGGCTGAAATCTCTTGTCTTATTTTGCCATTGCTTTGTGGAGCTGGCTGGGGTTCGACTGAAGGCAGTGTTCCCATGTCCAGCACAGCTCTCCTGTGGGTTCCCAAACAATGTGTCCGTGCACAGAAAACAGCCTTGACAATAACTGCTTAGCAGATTCAATTCAATTCCATCTAATTAAATAGGTTCGGCAGCACAAAGTCTGCAGAAATGGCTGCAATCTCATGCTAGACACGCAGCTGCAGAGCTGCAGCACACGCTTGTAAAAGGTGCAAAAAGTACATTTAACCTTCCTTTAGTGGAAGTTGACCCTTGCAACATAAAAATCTCTACAGCGCACATATAAACTTCTTGATGCTGCCAGTAAATCAGGCCCGGAGATAGCTACGCACCTTTGCACTGTACACGGCTGTATTCCTACCCCATGTTAGACACACACACGTCTCCTTTTCCATTCTGCAATGCCATTTTGTGCCTGGATCCATCTTCATGGGTTCGTGTGGGGCTGCACTGATCACAGTGGGAGCCATAGGGGGTGGAGAGGGAAGTTTTGTCAGCTGCTTCTGGGTAACCAAACAGCTGAAGTCACCTTGGCCATTAGTGAGCATGTCGTAGAGCCCTGCTCTTCACTTCAGCCCTTTCGTGTCCTTTCCAAAGTGATGCCATTTTACATCCTGCAGCCTTTTCACAAACTGCTGCTGTCCAATACCTGTCGTCTCTTCTTATCCTCTTTCTCTTTTTCTTTTAAGCACTCCTGGCTTCCCAGAACCATTTTCTAGTGCCAGCTTTTTTACAATGGTTTCAATTCTTAGCTCTTCACTCTTCCAATTGTTCTTCACAGATATGGAGGGCGGGTGACTTAAAAGCGCCCTGGCTTAATTCAGCTCCCCTTGAACTCACTAGTATAGAAAAACCGAACTGCACATTTCCATTGATTTCAACAGAGGAAGAGTGAGGCAAGTGCGTTGGGCTTTAGAAATTCCCCCCCTTGATGTTTTCCCATCACCCAGTTCCCTGTCATCAGCAAGCTTTGTACCACTGCTCCCAGTTCTGCTAGAAAATGTGCTTCTATTTTCATTCTCTTTAGCACCTTGCCATCTCCATGCTTTAACCTCTTTGAATCTCTTTTTATTAATTTGGTAGGTCTGTAGCCCTGTCTTGTGGAACAATTACCACTGCTTTGTAATGGAGTTTACGCTGAGTTTTTCTCAACCAGAGCTTTGTCTGTGTAGGAATATATCACACAGCGATATTATGGACACATCACCTGCAGCCTCGCAGCTAAGTAGCAAGGTTTTCATTTCTTGGACAGTCTATACCGTTACCCTTAGAACCAGAAGCAATTTTTAATGAGAAACTTTCAAATAGAAGTTTGCTTGACGTTATATTTAATGTGAACTTCATGTTTGCACTGTGGTGTCAGGGGAAACTAAATTGATGCAGGTTATAATTGAACTTGTTGCTTCTCTTTCCTACTGCCCAATTTTATAGTGAAGTGGTGGAGAGTATGTCTTTACTTGAGCTCTGGATGGTCCCAGAAGCTTTGTACTGTAGCCTGAGAACTGCGATCACCAGCTCAGCCTCATCTCCATGAAGTTATAGATACATACTCCCAAAGGCCAGCCTGGAGGTCATCCTGCAAACTTTCCTTGTGAGATTTATTCTGTCGGGCACATGATTTTCCAGCCAGATGGAAAAGAGTCCGAAGACCTGAAGCCAAACCCTTAGTGCAGTGCCACCACTTGGGTGTTTCCCTCACCTTCAGTGTTGTCCCGTGCAGCATGACAGTGGCTGAGGTCTCGCTGGACCTCAGGAGGAAACTTTAGTGGGTGTAGAGGCCTGAAACTGCACCAAGGCAAAAGATGTCACCGGTGCCTTTCCCACTTGCTGTTCTCATTGACTGTAACCTAGACAGCAGATGCCGTATCTGAACTCAGGTGCAAACTTACAAAAATGGCTTGTGAAGTCTTATTGATCACTCCTCTCCAGGCGGTTATACAAGACTTTCTTCCCAATGCCCAAAATTATGTCTGAAATCAGTTTAGGGAATGCGCAAGTCTTTTAATTAAAACAGTCTGTTATGATGAATCTGTTATTACAAAGTCTTACCTATGTAAAACATTAATAATACAAATTTCATTTGTTTATGTCAGCACCAAGCATTAATTTTTAATGGCAAAACGTATGAGTTATGAAAGGCATTAATGCAAAACAAATCACCAACTGAGAAGGGAAAGGAAATCCATTTTTTAGGGTAAGCAGTGGGAATGAAATATTATTGTGGTTCTAACTAGGGAAAAAAATACTTCTTAGGGCTCCAAGAGCAATTAAAAAACCCCAGTGAAGCCTTGGGTTTTGTCATCATGCTTAATATCAGTTCTATATCCAGCAAAGTTTGTGTCCATTTCATCCAGCTCGTGCCTTGATTCCATCTCCGAGGAAGCCTTTTACAGAAAATTACTCTAATTGCCATGTAAGCACCATGAAAGCAGATCGGATACGTACTGCATAATAACCATCTCGCTGCTGTGAGTGAATGAGATCACAGAGCGCCCAGAAGTTAGTCACGCTGGCTTGGTGGGCCAGATTCATCACCGATGTAAATGGGACACACTCGGTGGGATTTAGGAGTCACTCCTGCTTACACTAGCGATAAATTAAGTCCAGGCGTTAATTGCCAACTCGTTCTTACAGCTTATGATTATAGTTCTGCAGGATAAATCAATACCAGGTTGTTTTCCAAGCAGACTGTAAGGGAGTTGGTTGTGGTGGGCTGGTGCTGGGTCTGATGCAGAGCTACTGAGAAATTATGGCTTTTGATAGGACTTCTGCTTCGGCGGTATCTGGCATCTCATGTTTAACCCTTACTCTCGCATTGGTTTTGCGACAAGGAAATGCAATTAAGCCCTGGGCAGAGGAAAAATGGAAACCCAGAATGTTGTGATGGTGATAGTCAGTGGGCTGGATGTTGTCCTCTGCAGCAACAAAGGCCACAGGCAGCAGATCTCAGTGATGGGATAGTGTGAGAGTGGCAAAGCAGGACTCAGAAATCAGCTGGCTCCTGCTGGAAGAGGGTGGATTTAGGCTAGATATTAGGAAGAAATTCTTTACAGTGAGGGTTGTGAGACACTGGCACGGGTTGCCCAGAGAAGCTGTGGATGTGTTCAAGACCAGGTTGACCAGGGCCTTGAGCAACCTGGTCTAGTGGGAGGTGTCCCTGCCCATGGCAAGGGTTTGGAACTCGATGATCTTTAAGGTCCCTTCCAACCCAAACCATTCTACAATTCGAAGGGCCTTTGTGAGCAGCACGGGACACTACCCTGACACAGCATCATTAGTATTTCTCTTCACTACCACTCTAGCTCTGACAGTTAAAAGACTGCCACAGAGGTAGAGAATAGGCACATCATCTGTTTTTAAGCTTTATGGAACTGGACTTTGCCTTTTATCCCTAGTTAAGACTTCAGCAATATAAGACATCATACATCTTGTAGTTTCTATCTTTCTCCTACACACTTTCTCTCTTTCTGTCTTTCTTGTCTCAGTCTGAAAAAGTTGCTGATATTAGCAATAAAATAAGAATTTAATATCATCCTATAGGGTGCTATGACAAACTGCCCCTTGGTTCCATCGATTCAACAGGCCAGAAATATAGGAAGGCATCTAAGGGGGGAAGAGCACAAGATGAACTTTGCAGATATAAATTCTGTACTATTGGATTTCTCCTAACACTTTTCAGGGCTGCGTTGTGTCACCCCAGCTCTCTCCCTCTGATGCTAGAGGGTGTCTGTTAGCTAAGCAATAGGTTCTTGTTGGTGAAGCGTTTAGAGGAGGCCACGGTATTTCATCTCACTAATAGCCCCAATATTACAATGCATGACACATCCACTGCTTCATGCCTCCAATAGAGACACATCACCCAGCCTGAGGGTACCAGAAACCTGACTGGAAGCAATTTAAGTTGTTTTCTTCCTCCTGGCATCAATGTGTGAGGTGACATAAATATAGGAGAGATTGTGGCTGTGGGGAGAACTTGCTGCACTGGGTATCAAAGACTTGATAGGAGAAGCAACTGCAAATATTTGGGGCATGTGATGCTGTAATCCATTATTTCTTCTCCCCTACACACACATATTCCCTCCAATCTGTAAGTATCCATTTGTCAAGGTTGTGAAATAATTCAATGTTAGTCTTTTTCTCCTTTTGGATACTTAGCAAGTTCATTTGCAAAATTCATGACTTGAGAAATGAGATTCAGTTTACCACACAGCATTCAAAAAACTATCAACATGACTTTCCCTTCCTCTTGACAGGAAGAGCCCAGATCACTCTGAAAGGCTTTCTTAAGAGTTCTCAATCTGGCACTTTTCATGATATTGCATCCCTATTACAAATGCAGTAGGCGATTGCCTCCCTGCCATCCTCCTGCCCCTTGAAATTAAAGCTGGAGGAGGAGCAAATTGCTCATTGCATAGTTCTGCTACTTTAGAAGTTGGCTTTGACCTTCAGCATCTTTTCATTTGAGATTCTGGATAATTTAAAGTTACGCATAAGAGGACAGGGATAGTTCCTGCATGTGGTGCAGAATACAGTAGGGTATGCAATAAATGATATTTGCATTCTTCTTTAACAACAGTTTGTGCATGATCTGCTTGCCAGCTGTTAATTCTGCAGGTGAAGTCTTACGGCCAGGTCTCCAAGCCAGGCACAAAGGCGATGGGCTCATGTTTGTTACAGGAACAGGATTATAAAATGCTGTTCAACATGGTGTCTCTCGTGTTAAAATGATATCAAAAGCCCAGTGGTCAGCCAGCAAATTGAAAAGATAAACCCGTGAATTTTTGGTGCCACTTTTCCCAGAACTCCAAAAGCTTTTTATTTCTTAGAAATGTGAACGAAGGGTGGGGAGAAATGAGGAGTTTCTGGCCTGGGTTGCTCAAGATACTGTCTTCCTTGAAAGACAGCACAGAACTGGTCTGTATGTGATAAAGTTTGTGTATAATCAATAAAAAGAACTTGAGATCTACTTGAAAGAGGGAAAGGGTCAGTGTTGATAACCCTCACAACTCTTTTTATTTATTATTAATACCTCCTTGCTGGAACGCCAGCAACAAGAAATACAGAATACTAGGCAAAACAGAGACTCCTCTCTCCTCTCCCAACATCCTTCTATCTACCTAGCTGCTTTATTTTTCCACTAACTTCATCTCTTTCAACCTGTTGCTGTTGAATCTGCTGGGACTGTGCCTAAGAAGCAGCAACTACCTTGGAACAGCAAAACAAATGTTTCTGAAACAAAATATATTCAAGAATTTTTTCCAGAACTGCCAAGGGGAACAATTGTGGTAAGGTTTTTTTTATTTCTTCATCTTCCAATGTAGAGAATGCCTCCATTCCACTGCCTCAGGACAAAGGACAGGATATGTCCTTGGCCACAGTGTCTGGTGACAATATTTGTTCTAGTGCCAGCTCCTTTTGATATAACAGGACCATGTTTTGAGAGGGAGAGAATTGAACCAAGTGCAGGACATAAAAATGTCTGACACGCCTTTTTTAAGAAGAAGGGTTGAGCCTGGAGTAGTAGAAGGCCATCAACCCCACTAGCAGCCTACCTATTGCTTCAGAGCTCTGGTACCTAATGGCACAGCCTCTTGCAAACACGAAAGCTGTGACAGTGCTCAGGGCCAGCTGGAAGCTGGATGGTTGCTGGCAGATACTGAGCTGCAGCTCAGTTTAGAGCATCCACCTGTCTGTTACCTCTAGTATGCCCAAAAGTTTCAGGACCCACCCCACTTTCTTCAGAAAGGTACTGGTTGCAACAAAGCCTCACAAGTGACTTTTCAGATATACTGGGCTGGATGCTCAAATAGTCTCATTTAACATGAAATAACCAAAGAGTGGGTCATATCCGTCTATAACAAAAACCTTTCTTAAAACTAAAATGGGTTTTCCGAGGTACTTTATCAACCAAGAATGTCCCCAGGTACAAGACATCTAAATAAATACCTTATCAAGTTATATACTTGTCCAAATGCAGAAGATAATCGGACTCAGAGTCTATAAAGGCTGCAGGGTTTTGGTGATTGGTTTTAAAGGAGGTAGAAAGTGAGAGTTTCTTGATTTGGGGGAGTTTTTCTCTTGTATACTGAGAAACAGAAACCAGTCAGGAGCACTGACAGCTTTTGTGTGAAAATTCTTCAGCAGTTTTACTGCGTGGTACTGAGTAAATCATTTCACATTTTGCAGTATTCATACAAAACAGTCATGGGTGGGAATTTGAAACAGGCAAGTTTCCTCCTCTTTTATTCCGGATCCGTACTCCTGTGGTCATCCTCTTGCCGTGGCAGGGCAGTTGCTTCCAGTTTTACATCCTCTATTTTTACTGATATCAACTACTAGATCTGCATTGCCCCCCATCAGTTCTTTCATACAGGGGAAATGCTCCCATGTAAGGTGTTTGCCAGTAATCAACTTCAGCTTTTCTTCATTCAGTTATAGCCCAGAATGATTTATTATAGTTATTTCAACTGTCCCTACCCTTCAGCTCTCAAATTATTCTCTTCATTGTTTACTATTATTATTTGTATTATTGCAAGTTCTAGTCACAGACTAGAATAAGAAAGTGCTTTGCATTTTTCACTGCCTTGATGCCCGCGTGAGTTGTCTCTTTGTTATTTTACTGAGGGACATTGTACGTACAAGCTGCAATTTCCCTGCATAATCCAGTTGTAGTTACCTGAGCAGATAGACCACTGAACTCACGACCATATCCAGTATTTCTTCACATGGATACTTCATAATATTAATATGACATGGAAGTGTCTGATTTGGGGCATCCACATGCTGAACTGCAGGGGCTCAGATTACAAGCCCTTGCTTTTAGCATCGTCCTCAGGATTTCTTCTATCTGACATCCTTTCCTACACCGTACATAGGTGTCCTGGGATGTCTGGTTAAGAAAGGAGTGCAGCTTGGCTGGGAGCTCATTTATAACCAAACCAACTCCTAGGAGGACAGGCTGAGGG